>PISX010025989.1:0-25229 GCA_004024625.1 Mellivora capensis | reverse complement strand
GCAGAAAAAGAAGAAAAGAAACAAGATGGGATTGGGAGGGAGACAAAACCATAAGTGACTCTTAATCTCACAAAACAAACTAAGGGTTGCTGGGGGGAGGGGATCGGGAAAGGAGGGTGGGGTAATGGACATTGGGGAGGGTATGTGCTATGGTTAGTGCTGTGAAGTGTGTAAACCTGGCGATTCACAGACACGTACCCCTGGGGATAAAAATTTGTTTATTAAAAAAAAAAAAAAAAGAGAAGAAAGCCCAAGTTTAAAAAAAAACAATAAAAAATCTTATTCCAATTAAGAGATGACTCCATAGTGTGTGTGTGTAATGCACATGCATGTTTAATTGGCATTCTATTATGAGAAATATTTAGCTGTGAAAGGAGATGATATGGTGTTTGATATAATTAATGAAATAGCCTTGCGCGCTCATGGCCTCAGGACTCTCATTGAACTTTGCTAAAACGACTTTTTGGCCTCGAATTCTACCTTCCTCTGTAGACTTCCGGGCAGGTCTCACCTCCCTATTGGGTGGTCAGGGCTCAGCGGACAGGTTCTTTTGGCGGAGCCCTGATGCTCCTAGCTTGGGGCTTAACGCGTGGTAGGTTCTCAGCGGCTGTGCGAGGAAAGAATGAATGAATGAGACCAGTGTCCTCGGATTCTGATCCTACCCCCAATGCATGCCAAGGTTGAATCACTTTTGAACAAGCTCTCTGTGACAGGTAATCAATCACTGTCCACAGGCCACTTTCCCTGAAGCAGCCTGTGAACAATTCTTTGTGAAGATCCCTGATCTCTGTCTGTCAAATAAATAAATAAAATCTTAAAACAAAAACAAAAACAAAAAATAAATAAATAAATAAATAAATAAATAAATAAAAGGGAGGACTTGGCATTGCACTGCCTGGGATCCTAAACCCAGGGCCATACTTGTCAGAGGTGTGACCTGGGCATGTTGTTAACAGTGTCTGTGGCCTCAGTTTTGTCAGGAGCAAATGAAGTCAAGAATAGCACCGGTCTCAGAAGAGGATTTTAAGCAATAAATAAACTTATTTACAAAAAGGGAAAGTGATTAGTGCCGGGCACACAGCAGGTAATCTTCAGCTACTTTTTATTAATTCATTTCAATGGATTTCTCCTACTACCTTTTATTTATATCTAGTTTAGAAATTTCAGAGAATAAACTTAAAGAGAGAAAATTAAAAATCATCTGCTATCCAGCCTCTCCAAGAACACCGCTGTTACCATTTTGGAAAAGTTTCCTTCCAATTTGCTTTTTAAATGGACAATTTTGAACTAAGGCTAAAGTGTACAGGGTATTTTGTAACCTAATTTGTTTTCACTTAAGTACTGATTATTGAGGGTAAATGTCATATTTTTCATTTAACTATACTTTATGGAAAAAAAATCTCATCATTAAATATTCTTCTACAACATTTTTGTGCCTAGTGCAAAATATTACATTGCCTCAGAGTATTTATTTAACCATGCTGCTATTACTGAATATTTAGAAGGTTTCCAAATTTTTGCTTTTTTTTTTTTAAATGCTTGAACATCCTTGGAGCTAACTGCTTGTGCAGATCTATGATGTTTTCCTTAAAGTAAATTCTTAGGAATGGAATTTTCAGTATCCAAGGGGAATAAATGCTATTGAAGCTTTTGATATATTCAATGGATATCTATTAGAATATACTATTTTTTCCAAAATACTCCTCAAAATTCAGTCTGGAAATTGTGCTGCTTCAGTTGTTTCTCTAAGCATCAGTTCCATTGTAAGATCCACATTCTCTTCTGTGTGGCAATAGAAAGGACTTTTTTTTTTTTAAGGCCATCTTGGTTTACATTTTTATATAGGAAGCCTTTTTAAAACTCTAATAAAAAAGAATCCTTTTCTGGGGCACCTGGGTGCCTCAGTCGTTAAGCCTCTGCCTTCAGCTCAGGTCATGATCCCAGGGTCCTGGGATCAAGCCCCACGTTTGGTTCCCTACTCAGAGGAAAGCCTGCTTCTCCCTCTCCTACTCCCCCTGGTTGTATTCCCTCTCTCGCTGTCTCTCTTTCTCTGTCAAATAAATAAATAAAATTTTTAAAAAACAAAAAATCCTTTCCGGTTGTCCTTAAGCTGGAAATGAATTACTCAGAAATGCAGTACCCACAATACTTACTGGGCAGCCTCTGGCAGGAACATTGCTAGGCCTACTCTTTTCACCACTTGAAGCTCAGGATTTTATAGTTCTCTGGTTTCCAATTTGATACTTGGCTATAGTGAAGAGTTTCAACTCCTCTTGATATCTGTCCACTTTCTTTTTTCACTTTCTGAGCTAGAAGTTACTTTTTTTGTAGGCCAAAGATTTTTTAAAATGTAAAATCCCCAAACTTCAACATATTTACAAACCCATGTCCTTGCCTGATTTCCTCTTGTGGTTTCTCCTTGGAATTAGAATAAATCTCAACCCCTCACACGGACATACAAAACCCACAGAACATCTAACCTCTAGCTATTTCTCCAACTGCCCTGCTGCCTCTCTCTCTCTCTCCTACCAAACTTGGGTCACACCAAGACTTCTTCGAGTCCTTTAACATTCCAAGCACCTTTGAGGGCACCAGGGTGGCTCAGTCGGCCAACTGTCTGCCTTTGGCTCTGGTCATGATCCCAGAGTCCCAGGATCCAGCCCCATGTTGGGCTCCTTGCTCAGTGGAGAGCCTGCTTCTCCCTCCACCCCTCCCCCTCCTCACCGCACTCTCTCTCTCTCTCAAATAAATAAATAAATAAAAGTTTTAAAAAGAAAACAAAACCCTCCAATTGTCTTCTGACACTATAGCCAGTGTAAGAGTTGTTCCTCTGCTTGGAATGCTTTTTTGTTCCTTCTTCTCATTCAGATCATAGCTCAAATGACATCTCTCTACAGACCTTCCCTGGTCATTCAACCTTAAGATTCCCCTCATTCACTCTTTCTCACATCACCCTGTTTAAATCTCTGCAGTCCTCTGCAGTCATTTTCTGATCTTAAATAATAGCAAGGACCCTAACTGTTCCAACTGCTGCTCTATCACCAGGAACTAGTACCTGGCACATAGTAGCTGCTCAACAAGTATTTGTTGGCACATTTTGTTGAATGGATCAAGAAAAATTTTGCTTCTCATATCCTTTTTGAAACTTCCAGCAAAAGTTGAGGAGAATGTTGTAATGAGAGTCAGGTGAATTTCGTTAAGAAGAGCATCTGTTGGGCACCTGGGTGGCTCAGTGGGTTAAAGCCTCTGCCTTCGGCTCCGGTCATGATCCCAGGGTCCTGGGATCGAGCCCCGCATTGGGCTCTCTGCTCAGCAGGGAGCCTGCTTCCTTCTCTCTGTCTCTGCCTGCTTCTCTGCCTACTTGTCTGTCAAATAAATAAATAAAATCTTTAAAAAAAAAAAAAAGAGCATCTATTATACAACTAGCCTTGGGAAACCAATTGCAAGCCGATATGTAGATACTGGATAGTTTAAGAGCTTTAAAGGCCAGAGAAAACTCCTCCTGACTGTCAAAAAAGGGATGGAAGGAGAGAGAGGACAGGAGCTGGAGCAGAAGAGAGGAAGGGAAGAAAGAGAAGAGAAGGGAAAAGAGAAAGGAGGAGGGAGGGAAAAGAAGAAGGGAACTCAAAGTGGCTCTCCGGAATAAACATAGGGATGCATCTATCTTTTTGAATTAGTGTTTTTCTATTCTTTGGAGAAATACCTGAGAGTGGAATTGCTGCATCATACGGTAATTCTATTTTTAATTTTTTGAGGAACCTCCATCCTGGTTTCCACAGTAGCTGTACCAGTTTGCATTCCCACCACCCGTGCACGAGGGTTCCCTTTTCTCCACATCCTGGCCAATATTATTGTTTCTTGTGTTGTTCATTTTACCCATTCAGACAGATGTAAGGGGATATCTCATTGTGGTTTTGATTCGTATTTCCCTGATAATTAGTGATGTTGAACATCTTTCCATAGGTCTATATGTCATCTGTAGGTCTTTGGAAAATGTCTATGGACTTAGTCAGCCATAAAAAAAAGAATAAGATCTTGTCACTTGTGAAACATGGATGGACCTAGAGGGTATAATACTAAGTGAAATAAATCAGTCAGATAAAGACAAATGCTGTATGACTTCACTCATAGGTGGAATTTAAGAACCAAAACAAATGAACAAGGGAAAAAAGAGATAAAAAGAAAAAAAAAAAAAAACTCTTAAATACAGAGAACAAACTGGCGGCTGTCAGAGGGGAGGTGGGGGGGAGGGTAGGTGAAATAAAGAGCAGTAAGAGTACACTTATGATGAGCGCTGAGAAATGTATAGAACTGCTGAATCATTACACCATATATCTGAAATTAATACAACATTGTATGTTAATTATACTTGAAAAAAAGAAAAAACAAAATGAAACAAGTGGGTCTTTGAAATGCTCTGTGGTTGAGCTCTTACAGAGGCACGAACCACATGTAATAGGCCCCGAGAAAACAAGAATGATGTATTATAGGGCCAGGCAACCAAGGAGCGTCTCAAAGAGGGATTTGAACTGAGCTTGTAGAGTTAGTACATTTTTTTTTCCAATAGAGAAAGAAAATGAAGGAAAAGAAAATCGTAGCAGACTGAGCAAAGGCAAGTCAAAATAAAAGTGCATGCCTGATCCTAAGAAACAGAGGTCATTTGGGGAAGCTGGTATATGACGTATAAGGGAACCTGCCTCCTGGTTCGTATGTAGCAGGCACTTTCATTTCCCAAGAGCAGTTGCAAGGCCTGACCAGTTCTGACATGTAGCAAGAAGAGAGGCCAGTCATGTAGTCTGTGTTCTTACTGGTTTCCTATCTCATTTTTTTTTCTTTTTCTTGACATCTTTATTGAGATAAAATGCACATACCATCCAACTCATCCATTTAAGTGTATAAGTCAGTGGCTTTTAGTATATTCACTGAGTTATACAACCTCACCTTGTCTAATTCCAGAACATTTTCATAGCCCCAGAAATAAATCCCATAGTCATCAGAGGCAAACCTCACCCCCACCCTCCACTCCTGGGCAAACGTGAATCCCTTTCTATCTCAATGGATTTGCCTGCTGAGCATTTCAAATAAAAGGAATCCTATAAGGGATGCCTGGGTGGCTCAGTTGGTTAAGCAGCTGCCTTCAGCTCAGGTCCCAAATCTGGTTCCCTGCTCAGCGGGGAGCCTGTTTCTCCCTCTGTCTGCTGCTCCCCCTGCTTGTTCTCTCTGTCTCTCTGACAAATAAATAAATACATAAAATCTTTTATAAAAAGGAATCCTAGGATATATAGTCTTTTCTGACTAGGTTATTTAACTTAGTATAACGTTTTCAAGATTCATCCTTATTACATTAGTACTTCATTCTTTTTCATGGCTGAATATTATCGTATTGTATGGATATACCACATTTTATAAATCCATTCATCAGTTGATGGTCATTTGGTTATTTCTACTTTTTGGTTATTATGAGTAATGCTGCTATTAATATTTATGTAGAAGTATTTCTGTGAACCTATATTCTCATTTGTCTTGTACATATCTCAGAGCAGAATTGCTGGGTCACTTGGTTAATTCCACATTTAACATTCTGAAGAACTCCTTGTTTTCCAAAATGGCCACTCTACATTCTCACCTGCAGTATGTGAAGTACCAATTCCTTTACCTCCTTGTCAACATTTAATACATCTTTCATTTTGATGACAGTCTTCCTAGTGAATGTGAAGTACTATCTCCTTGTGGTGTCTCATTATAGTTTTGATCTGCATTTCCCTAAAGACTATGCCATTGAATATTTTTTATTGTGGTTACTGGCTGTTTTATTCTCCACAAAGTAGCAATATGATAGCTTTCACCTATACTAGGTCTCAACATTCCTTTGCCTAAAACTTCAAAAAGCTACCTCATGACCCTTAAACTAAAATTCAGATCCCTCCTACAATATTATAGGTCCTGTATGACTTTACAACTTGCAAATATTTTCTTAATTTGCATGTTCCCTTTTGGGGTATGTGCCAGTCCTTCTCTTTCAGAAGGGCAGAAATAATGTCTGTCTGTCCTCCATGAATCCCCATGCCTAGAACAAGGACTAGCATATGGTAGAACAAATGCTCACCAAATGCATGAATAATTAGGAAATTAAAAAAATAAATGACTCCCCGAAAATATAGCTAGATAATGTACAATACTATGTGAATGAAAAGTGACATAAATGCATGTCCTTCATTTATTTAGATGGAATAATAATGGCATATTAACATCTCTCATTAAAAAAAAAAATGTACTAACCCATCCAGAAGTAAAGAATGTAATGAAAGTAGACATACTTTTTGTAGTTAATCCAATTCCATCACAGTCCCTAAAGAGTGTTGTCTGCTGTTGTGATATTTTCAAATAACGTAACTCATATCCACGTGCTGTACATTTATCACTCAACAATATTAAAAAAAGAGAGAGAATAAATTAGTCAGGCAACAGGCCTATTACCATCATGCAGATTTATAATGCGGGCTTTGTTGCACAGATTGGTACCGATGTATTTATTCTGATTCTGTTAACAATGAATGTGTACAGCCAAATGAAAGTGTCAGCAGCTCCATTGTGAGTCTGTGTCTTAACACACTCCTTGGGTACTGTGATTCTCCCAAAAATCGGCTTTTGTTCAATAAAACATAAAAGTCATTTTGAACTACACTACAAGGTTCAGGTTACTTTGGGGTTTTGAGGTTGCTATTGCCACACCCTGAGATATTAGTTTAAGGTAATCAGAATTTAATAGAGAAAGAAAGTATTCATGCCATATGTTACATAAAATGAAAAACCACCGGTTGGATGGCTTGTGATCTTTTATGTGGAAACCAGCTTTTTTTCCTTTGCCTTTTTAAATATATGATTTTGAGGATTAAAAAATACAACAAAGTAGTTCCCATGTAAGCCTCACTTACATATTTCTTCTCGGAGCATACCTTTCTACAATTTGTCCCCAAGAACTCATCTTTTTCTTTAGCTTTATCTCCCCCATAAAGATTCTGATCAGTCCATGCATCTCATCCTGAATCCTCCATTTCTTGCTACCTTCTCAGTCACCACCTGGCTCTAAACCACTCTCACTTCTTTCCTGGTCTCCTCTCTCTCCTCCACTCATGATCCCTCCAAGTCACCCTCCACCTGCCAAGTCAGGCCACATCATTCCCCAACATTATTGAATGAATGAACCAATGAATGAATGATCAGCCCATAGGGGGAGAAGGAACAACTCTGTAATAATCTTCTCATGTGCATAAAGCATTTGTCCATGCCCTCAGATCATCGTATTGATGAGGATGGGTAGGAATTATGATCCTCATTTCCATTTCACAGATGAAGAAACTGAGATCAGGGCAGCAGGATGATGTACTCAGGGTAATACACCTAGTTTGGGGTCAGACAGAGCCAAGACTCAACTAGGAATTCTGAATTCCCTATTCTGTATTTTTTCCATGGCCCTGTGTTTGCTGTACCTTCGTCAACCCAAACACACACACACACACACACACACACACACACCATTTCAAGTGAGATCTAGGGTGCCTAATCTGTTTCAAAACAAATCTGAAAGCTGTTTATGTTTTTCTGTCTTCAGAGGGAGAAAAGCTATTGCTGGAACATCTGTGATAACAGAAATATACAAACGAGAGATTATTTCATTTCCCAGATAGAACTGATCATGTTGTCCCCAGAACTGCCTAAGAAGAAACTCCCAATCTCACAACATGCACACAACTGAAATTATCAGGAAAGCCACTGAGATAAGAAAGCCATGATCTCCTTTCTAAAGAGGTGCCTTAAATTAATGTTTGGCTGAGTGTATCTAGAAAAAGGAAAAGATTAAAATGCTCCTTGACACTTTTCTTCCTTTCAAGCAAGTTATTAAATGAGACAGAGCTCTTTATGAGGGCTATTTTTCTTGTAGTTCGCAGAAGAGACTTAGGAGGAAAGGATTCTGATTATTCAGGGCAAAGGACACTAAAGCTGAAAAAGGAGAATGTGGAAATTTTAACAAAAAAACTAAGAAGGAGAGAATCACAGGGTATCTCCTACCAAAATACATGTCAGAACAGAAGACAGGCAGGGTACATAGTGCCACAAGACTACGCCACTGTGACATCTTATTTTTCATAAACTTCTTAACCTCCTCTCTCATCCAGGACAAACATGGCACCCACATCTCCTGGATAAGGTGGTGAGGTAAGTGCAAGGGAGAAAACACTTACATGGCTGGCTTGAAGAAGCTGGTTACCATATGGTACATCTTCTACAATCCTAGTCCAAAAGTAACCTCAAGAACTGGTGGAAACCAAAGGAGGATCAAATAAAATTAACCCAGACCAAGGAGTCAGTTGCAAAAAACAAAAGGGATGAATCAGAGCTTGAGTCAGAAATACAGATGAAATCCAAATTTCTTCCTCTGGACCACCCTCCTTGCTTCCACTGGTGTGTAGTTACAATTTCTGCCTTGTAAACACGATGCCCATCCCATTCAGTTCTTCATTTTGCTCTTGGGTTCTAAGATTGGGAAGCTGTAAGAAGCAACTTTCAGAGACCTAGGTAAATGACAGCAGTGAAGCTCTGACTGCCAGAACCATGTCTGTACCCCATTTCTGTCCAAACTTACTGTCCCACCACACCCCTCTGCTTTCACCAGGTGGAAGGACAACTCTCTCTCAGTTCTTTAAAGACTTCATACATTTGATTCCTTCCCCCAAAAAAATGTTTATTTCCTCCTCCTGGAATGTTTCTTAAAATTCTTATCCCTCTTTGGGTGCCTGCCTTGACCCTTCCACCTTCCCCCTCCCCACCAGACCTGGTTAGTCTACTTTGTCTCATCCTCACAGTATTTATCACAAAAACAAAAATAATGAGTGAAGCAATTCTAGTTATTTATTGTTTGTCTCCTCTTTTAGACCAGGCATTCTAAAGGAGCAGGAACATGATCCAATTTTCCTTCCTACCTAAACCCCAGTGCCTAACTCATTGCTTGGCACATTGTAAGTGCTCAGTAAAAAAATGTGTTATATCTTTTGCTGCCTATCACCTTTCAAAATCTCCCCACTACACCATCTTTTTCAAGTTATAACTAGTGTACACTGACTGGGAGATGAAACACAGAAGACCAGATTCTGGTCTTAGAAGCTAATGACCAAGAAAGAGGCAGTAGGGTGGCTCCCCTTCCAAAATCATCTATCTTACTAATATGTACCATTGCCTCTCCTGGGGCATAGCCAGAAATCTAGGAATCATTCCTGATACTCTCTCTCCCTCACCTTCCCTTCAAACCCGTTACCTAGGACTGTCATTTTCATCTCCTATCTACTGTTCTACCAACCACTCTCCAAGTCCCCTGCAGCCCACAAGTCCAAGCCACAAATTTCTCCCAGTAGCAGCTTTCTCCTAGCTGGTCTCACTGCTTCACTGCTGCTCCTCTACCTCCGCGTGGCAGCCAAAGTGTCCCTTATGAACCATCTACCATGCTACAGCCCTGTCTTCAGTGACATCCGATGTTCTTAGGTTAAGGAACAAAAGCCTTAATTGGTCTATGCCTTTGTAGAGACGGCTACTGTGCACTGCACCCAGCTCACCTGGAGCCACCTTCTCATGTGCTCAGCCAACTCAAGATCATCTTACTGTCCTATGGCCACACCAAGCCCTTATGTCACAGAGCCTTGCACAGATGCTCCCTCAGGCCACAGTGCTCTCTCAACCCCTTCCTCCCCATTAACTCCAGCTCATTCTTCAGATTCCAGCTCCACTGTTCTGCTAGGGACAGCCTTCTCTGACCACATCCCCTTCCTGAATCTAGAGGCAGTTTCTTTCCTCTACAGGGTTTAAACACGTTTCTCAATGTTTCTAATTATGCACTGACTCAGTAGGGTTGCTTGAGTGATGGCTGTCTTTTGTACAGACTCAAGTTCCTGGACAGCAGAGACTTGACATTGTAACATTCCCCATTACATCCTCAACACGAACCACAGTGCCTAGCAAACAGAAGGCACTAAGTAACGTTTTGTGGGGGGATGGACAGATGAGTGGCTGGATGTATATATGAATAAATGCATTGTAGGAGGTGCCGTTTGTCTATTGTCTAAGCCAAGCATTATAAAATCCCCACAGAGGCCAAGCAGGTAGCATAAATGTATGAATTAAGCTAGGGGGTTTTAAAATAGAGTGGTGGAGGGTACACCAAAATTTAAAATTTTCTTGAAACCCTAGGTTGGCCAAAAACAACGTTTGCCCACTTTTGGGCAACTTTTAATTAAGGCCTTTCAGGAGACCATTCCAGGAAGCTCCTCCTTCAAGTCCCACCTACTTAGCCCTCAGAGAGGAAAAAGGGCTTTGATGCTGACAGGTTACAAGCACAATCTCTCACCCCCAGGACTTCTGCTTTCGGAAGGCAAGTTCTATTCACAGGGAGCAAAGGCAATCCATACAAGTCCAACGAGTAAAGAAGGCTCTCTCTCCCATACCCTAAGAGCCAGACACTGGAGTTTCCACATCCACTTTTTTTTTTTATTCATTTCATGAAGTTTAAATGACTAAAAGAGGTTTAATACTTAAACATGTGGTATAAACCCAGCAATTCACTTTAAAAAGAAAGAAAGAAAGAAAGAAAAAAGTTAAACTTTATAACAATAGCATGAACACAAAAACATTTCCTGGGAGCAAAAGAACTGTGGCTTTGAAATTCTGCCTTTTATCTTCATGGGAAAAGCAAGTGCTTACAAACTGGAAAAAGTAAGTTTCCTTTTGGTGAACTCATAGGACCTTGGCTCTTGCTTCCTCACAACCTCAACTATTTACCAGTCTATGTCTTGACCACGTAGAAATGTTCAACTGAAAAATCAAGGTCATTTTCCCTTATCTTTTTTATTCTTTTCTGTGAAGAAGATCCAATCTATTCTATGTTTACATATGATTTTGAAAAATTTTTGCCATTACAAGTCTGTTTCTCTTTAACAGCAAACCACCTGATTCTGATTTTCCCTTGCCATAAATCTGAATTTTACTACATTTTATCTGAGATTCACAACAGATGGGCTATGAACCAAGAAAAATACAATGGGAGGAAAGAAAGAATACAGTATTGGGGCAAAAGTTGCACAGAAGATGCAACAACTCTCAGGTAGGAGATAATGGTGATGGAAGAGATAGTCCCAACAAGACAACAACAACAAAAAAAATGATTTGACAAGTAACTCTAAATGATGAAAAACATTTTCTTAATAAAGCTATAGGAACTGCTGCATTACCTTTAATGTTATTGTAACCCAGAAAGAAGAGAAAGAGATACCCTGGCATTATTTCAACCATATTTTGTTGATACTGTTGTCCTCAATTAATCACTTTTGTGTCAAAAGCTCATTTTGGTCATAAGTAGCAATAATTCTTTGAATGTTGCTGTGGGTTGAGGGGACAAGAATATATTGTGGAACTCAAAGGCAGGAAATAGTTAAGGGAGGATGGGACCCAAGAACTAGACAGCCATTTGCTGGATCTCTTCCTCTTGCTGCATGATGTTCTCTATCTCTGTATAGTCAGCTTTTGTCTGTCTCTGTAAAACAGCTTTCTCTACCACTCTCAGCATGGTGCTTGAAACTGGCCATTCCCACATCTCACAAGATTGCAGGTTCCAATCCAAGTAATGAAAAAGACTACTTTTCTGACTTGCTTTTCAAATGGAATCCAACCATCAATCAGCTTTCAGCAGAGGGGCAAATTTTCATTGTAGAGCAATCTGGAAGTACTCGGCTAAATTACATATATGCATTTCCTGTGACCCAGAAATCCTATTCCAAGGAAAATTTCACCCAGGTTCATAACAAGACATGAATAAGAAATTTCTTTGTACACTGTTTGTGGTGGGAGGTGTTGGGTGTCCACTCCTGGGAGAGGAGATTAGGTCACATTAAATGGAAGCACGTCGCCGAGTACTGTGCAGCGGTTACTGCACACAGGCTTTGGGAAATCTTTGTTGAGTGCAGGCGTTATCACATTCTCCGTAACCCTCACACAGACACAGTAGAAGTCCCATAGGGAAGGGCTGCAGCAGGTTATCGAACACACAGTTTCCCTTTCTCACAGCATCCCGTATAGGTTTGTTCTTGGGCCAGAATACAGCCAGATGTATCATAGGTTGTGTTCCAGGAGGGAGATCGCCCCCATTTTTATAGGGCTTTGAGAGCTGCCTTGCATGCAGGCAAAAGAAGGGCCAAACAGGCCAGGCGTAGGTGCTGGCTTTTCAGGGCAGTTGCTTGCCAGTGCGGGTAGCACCTGGTGAACATTTTGGGAAAATGAGTGTGGCAGCAGCTCATCCCTTTAGGGACAGGGGAGGAGCCCCCAGTCCCAGCCAGCTCTTTTCCAGTTAACAGGAAGAAAACACTGGATCCCAAAGTTGACACCAAATCTTAAATGCACAATGCTTAGCGATAAAGGTAGAGAATTTTTTTTTTTAAAATGATTTATAAAATTACCATGATTACAATGATTTATAAAAAGTACCATTTGCACAAACAGGAGGGGGCATGTATAAATGAAATGGAGTGAATGATGAACAAAAAGAACCAAAGCAGATCTTTCACAGAACAATGATGATAATGGGGCACCAACTGCTGAGTCCAATTAACTGGAGCCTTTCTTCTAGAGGTCCAAAAACAACAAACAAATTTTTAAAAATAAATAAATAAATAAAAGACTTATGCAGCTGCAGTTTTAGAAGGGCTGGGGGGTCTTAGGCTGAGAAGAAAACCTCGAAGCTGTATATGAAGACCTGTCACTAATCATTTGCACAGACATTAGATACCAATTCTGAACCAGAAATGAAGGTTGTTCCACAGTGGAGCCAGAATGACCTTTCAAAAACAGCCTATCTTGGCCACCAGGGTATTTTTCACTTACCAGTGGACTGCTAGGAAATAAGATTGACTCTCCTTTTCTTTGAAGGTGATAGTGATGGTGAGATCAAATGTCCTCTTGACCTCAAAAATCATATAAATAACAGCTCAGCAACGTAATGCTTCATTGTTGTCAAGGAAAATCTTGTCCATGAGCCATTAAGCATTTGTAGAGAAAGAGGAACAAGAAAATATCTGGCAAATGTTTTAATAAATCACTATAGCTTGGAAGTGTGTCTGAAGGCACATGGCATAAATTGATTTTTTAGATTTCTGATCATAAACTCTTGAGCATGCAAGAACATATCTCTTTCAATGCTCATCATTTTTTCCAATCAACTTGAAATGAGTCAAAGGTAGACTAATGTAAAAGAGCGTCCTTGATTAATGTGGGACGAGTCAAATTTCCCATGTTAGAGGACAATTATATACTGGACTTTTAAGTATGAATTTGAAATCAGACACCAACTTGCATTTCCAACTTTTGCCTTATAGCAACAGACCAGGATTGCCAGAGAGGTTTCGGGGTAGGGGAAAATGCTGATTAGAGCCAACCTAGGGTTGGAGGAGCACTTGAAAATAGGACTGCTTTTTTCCCTGGAAACTCTGAGGCTCACAGAGAAAACAGATGATTGGATCTGCAAGACCAAGGTCCCTGGCCACCAACAGGCAGGCAGAAGGTCACTAGTTTAAAGATGTACACCATGTCATGGTGACCCTTCTCTTGGGTCTCAGGCTCTACATAGTTTGGTTATTATGTAACCTGTAGGAGTTTATTGAGAGCCATTAGATCTCATTAAAAAACTTTTTTTTTGGCTCCAAGTTTTTAATCATTCCTCTCTAGAATTTTTATAAAGGGCACTATGTTTATAAAACATCTCAACAACCAGGAACTTGGCTGAACCAAAGCAACTCTGGGCGTGAGTAACATCTGTTTTTCTATCCCAGATCTATCAATCTAGTGCTGCTCTATTATTAAACGCTTCCATCCCCGTGTAGATAGCCAGTTCCACACCCTGCATCCTTGGTCCCCAAGTACTCTTAACTGCCTCTTCCTGTTCCCTGACTTTGGTTTTTGCTAGGAGACACTGATAATAGGATGACTTCAGTGTGAAAGAGTCAACAGGTGCCAGTTTCCTCATACCCAGATTCTCAAAGTTAGGGGGTTGCCAATGAGTGGGCCTGGTATTAAGTAGCATCTTCTCTGACAGTTCAGGGCCCATGCCATAATGGCTGTTGAATGCTTTACTGTCACCCCTTATGGGGAGCATGTCAAAGCTACATGTGCCATTTCTTCTCCAGTTTCTCCATTCAGTGACCCCAACCAAAGATTCTACCTCATGAATCAATGCCAAAGGGAGTCACTGTGATGAATGAAAATGTGTGGCAATCTGCAGGTGTTTCGATTCAGAAAAGAATATCCAAGGACCAAAGCCCAAGTTGGTACTGCAATGGTTCTCAAGCCTGGTGGCAGATTAGAAAATTGTGTGGAAGAGATTTTCACAAATACTGATGCCCAGTTCTACCTACCCTATGGCAATTAAATTATATTTCTTATAGATATTGAATGGCATAAATATTTTTTAAAGACTCTCCAAGTGATTCTAATATGGAGCCAAGGTTGACAGGTGATAACACTGGGTCATTGTTTCCAAACAGAACAGCGTATCTGTGCTTTAGATTCTACAATGGTTCAGCTCAAAGGAAATTTTTACAGAGGAATTGAGGGACTCTAGCTGAGTGGAAAAAATATTTTGGATGGGTTTGGGTATCACATGACATAATAAGTTTCTTCTTTTATCTAGGCATGGGACGCTAGCATTGTATCTTAAATTCTCATCGTATTTAACCAACAGGGAAATCAGACTGGTCGAAGGCGCTGGTGAGAGGTAGTCTAGTATTTGCTGGGGTGTGTCTGATGAAAGCCTTCTCCAGGCAGGCAGTTGTGTTCATGCATAGAAAAGCAAACTCTATGGTACTGTGATGTTGAGCATTGAAATTTAAAAAAAAAAAAAAAAAAAAGACAAAATCTATACCCTTAAGACACTACTTCTTCATGCTTGATTTACTCTACTTAAGTTTAGTCCATGCTGGCATTTCTATATTAAATTGTTTTTCCTGCTGTCTTACATTTTAAAGCCCTTTGAAAAGTCCGACATTAAATTGGCCACACAATGGTAAAATTGGGAAAGGCAGACTCCCTCCCACCCTCTTTTGTTAGCATGATTGTTTTTGATTTAAGTCAAGTCCAAAATGAAAACCACAGGGGCCTTCCATCACAGACATCTATCATAAGCCATACTGAAAGCATTCTCAGAATCCTATTAGAAGCCCTACTCCTGGATGCAGAGAAACCTGCTTGGAAATTCTGATACCTCCGAAAAATTTCTAGGGAGTCAGGTTGGGGATGGGGATACAGGCCAGAATCATTAAGCTAAATGGTTCAAGATAAAAGAAATGCTTCCCTAAAATAGCATTTCTTTTTCAATTAGAGTTTTTCCAAAATACCACCACAGAATCCAAGTGATTGTTTCATTTTTTTATGGGTCCACTGTTTGTTCTCTCCATTGCTTTTATTTATAATTGTGAGTATTTCTATCTCGATTTCAATGCCTCCATGCCAAAGATCATACACCATACGTAAAGCAAAGTTTTCCCAGCCCCAGAGGGCAGAGTGGTCAGGGGATCTTTATTTGACGCAGAAACTGCCATATATTTTCCTAATCACCAACAATAAAAATAATGATTGCAGCAGTGACTCGTTCTGCTCAGCACAGATGCTTACAGTCCGTGCCTGTTACCAGATTCAGCTTACAGGGTCGAGTTCAAGCTTCTTTATAGAAACACCACTCATGGAGTCTTACTAGGTGGTAGGCATGGTTCTCTCTGTGTTTTCTGTTTTCTTTTTTAATCATCACCACAGATATCATTCTCTTGTCTCAGTGGGTTAAAGCCTCTGCCTTCAGCTCGGGTCATGGTCCTGGGGTTCTGGGATCAAGCCCCGCATTGGGCTCTCTGCTCGGCAGGGAGCCTGCTTCTTCCTCTCTCTCTCTGCTTGCCTCTATCCCTATTTGTGATTTCTGTCAAATAAATAACTAAATAAATAAATCTTTTTTAAAAAATGAAGAAACTGAGTTCCCCGTAGTTAAGTGGACTTGCTCAAGGCCACATAAAGAGTATACAGCGGGCTCAGAGAAGGGAACCCCATTTGCTCCACTCCAAAGCCTATTCACTTTCAGGATCAACTCAGTATTCCCTGCAGGGCAGAGATTAAAGCAAATCTATTCAATAGAATCTTAAAACAAAACATCATCGGTCCTAAACCCGCCCAGGGCCACCCTGGAAGACGCTGGGGTGAAGGAGGCTGGAGTGGGTGGAGATTTGATCACCCTCTCAAGTAGGGTTTCTCCACATCTTACTATAGATGTCTGGGGCTAGATAATTCTTTGTTGTGGGGGACAGCCCTGTGCTTTGTAGTGTGTTAGCGTCCCTGTCCTTTACACACTAGATACCAGGAGCACTTGCCGCCCAGTTGTGACCATCTAAAATGACTCCAGACGTTGTAAAATGTCTTCTGGGACAAAATCAGCCCTGGCTGAGAACCACTGACATGGACTAAATTGAGAATGGGGAGCTTTGGAGTTATACCAGGACAGCAGCCCTGCTCCATCCCAACCATTAACAAGAGACTCCAAATGAGAGGTGGCACCAAACAGACTGGAGTCAGATCAAAAGTGAAGGAGAAGCTACTGGGAACTGAGAGGTTTGAGACTCCTCTGAACCATTTACATGTCCAGCGGACCAACGGGGTAAAAGTCTGCACTGCTCCCCCAGTCAGTGAATCATCACTTTACAGACAGCCCCTGTTCGCGTTCTTCTAGGAGCTGTCCGGTGGATGTCACCTTGCTGTGTCTGGTTTATGTTGCACCCTGATAGATCAATTGTCTTCTTCTACAGTTCCTATCTCTCAAAAGGAGAACAGAAAAGAGAGACAGTAAGACTCCGCAAAGGTAAAGTCTTGAGGTCATTGTATAAAATCTTCCTACTAGTCTGGTTTCCTTCCCAGCATAGATTATTCTTGTTCTACAAAATGCCCACATATCATAGATTCCTAGGATTTTAATCCAGCATGATGCAAATCGCTGAGCCCCCCCCCCCAAGGAAAACTAGGCAAAAGAAGCCACAAAAGGCAGTTCTTTAAATCTTGAGATATAAGACTTAAGTTAGAATAAAGACCCTGAGAGGCTTCATGTGATGAATTTCCTGAGCACCAGGCCGAGTTAGCAAAACAGAGTAACCATGACATGCATTTAATTTATTTGTTGGTCTTGGCACCCTGATCGTCTTTATCTCCCCAAGTGTTTGTCCTGGTGGAACTGCAGATACTTTTCAACCCCAGTTCAATGCAATATCCAGGATGAATGCAAGCCATTGCATTAACAGCTGATAACAAGTAAAGGAGGGGGGATAGGAATGTTCTAAGATTCCAAAGGCATTTTCTCCAGAGCGGCTCGCTTAAATCCATCTGCAATTTATTTTCTGTTTCAAATAGGCTAAAGACATCAGTCTCTACAGCATTACACACATTGGAAAGCTTTACAACTTGGTCCTTAAAGATTCCTTTTTCCTCTTGCCATCCCTGGGATGTCACAGGAGGTGTGGTTGCTTCATTGTCATGCAACAGGATGCTACTAGGTTGGCTGTCAGCCACTGGGGCCTGGAAATGATATTCATGCCACATGGACACTTCTCCCTTGGCACTTTGGGGTCCCAAAATGAACCAATGAAATTGTGTGCCTGCTAGAAATAACTCCAGAGGTTTCTCTCAAGTGAACTGAAGCCCAGACCTGACCTTGGACTCGAAAACTCTTCCTGCCATTGAACTGAGTGAGTTATTTCAGGCAGAAGAAACTCCTTTGAGCTCAGGACCTCTCTGCCCTTGCCAAAGGATGAATCTGATTTTTCCTCCTTTCTGCTAATCTTCCTTCTGATGTTCAGGCCATATGTATGTCTCCCAAATATTTTTACAAGTTGGAAAGCAGGGAAAGAAACAAAGCATCTCATTTTCCCATCCCGCCCCCCCCCACCCAGACATCTTCTGTGAAATAAGCCTCAGGGAGCTAAGAAATCATTGGCTAGAAGAGCCACATCTGAAGCCTTGCAACTTTTCCCTATTCAGGATCACCCATCCTTTGGTTTTATCAATAACTGTGGGTCACCAAGTTCTTACCCCACTGCCTGGCAGAGAGGCTGATGCATTGGGAGTGTTTGATGCACATGTAAATCAGAAAATCCTGCCATTTGCTATGACCAACCAGAGTTTAGAGAATGGCAGTCAATGAAACACGGTCCAGAAATCAGAAGGGCATTCAAGTACATGAATCCTTTACCCAGTCACCCAAAGAAATGCCAAATAGGAGCCCCCTAACTGGTCTGTCTGCTTCCTCCCTTACTCTCCTGCAGTCTAATTTCCATAAAGCAACCAGAATCAACAAATGGAAATCAGGCCATGTTACCTTTCAGCTGAACCATACAATCCAAAATTTTATCATGGCCACTTCACACATCTCATCTCCTCCCTTCACACTCTCGCTGACTCTAATCCGGGATTCTGGCAGTCTTTTCTTTTCTTTTTGGTAATTGTTGAGTGTGGTTTTCTTTTTAATTATGTTCAGTTAGCCAGCATGTAGTACATCATAAGTTTTTGATGTAGTGTTCAACGATTCATTAGTTGCGTATAACACCCAGTGCTCATCACAACACAGGCCCTCCTTTCTCTTCTTTAAATGCAAAGAGCAAGCTCCCATCCTTACCTGGTTCAAATATCCAGTGATTAGGGAGGCCTTTGCTGACTGACCAGTAAGGTCCTCTTCTAGCCTCTCATCCAGATTTTTCTCTGTCTTCTTTATCCTTGCTTTGTTTCTTGTTATATTAAACATTAGATGTCCATTGGTTATTTGTCATCCTCCCTAAATGGTCAGCTCTATGAAAGCAAAGATTTTGTCAGTAGGGTAGTCAAGAAAGTCTTCTCTGAGGAGATGACATTTGAACGGAGACCTCAGTGGTCCCCAAATGACACAAGGGATTGAGCTGGCAGGAGAGAGCTTCCCATCAAGACATAAACAAAAGATTCTGAGATAGGACTGGGTTTGGCAATTCTGAGAAAAAACGGGGAAAGAAATTTTCCATAATTTTATAATAATTTCTTAATGTTGGCTTCTTCTTTTTCTTGAAACAGACTTCTAATGATGTTCATTATATTTGATATAATTAGATGAAGGCTTTGTGTTCTTACAGATTTACAAATTGGTTTTTTTTTTTTAAGATTTTATTTATTTATTTGACAGAGGGAGAGAGATCACAAGTAGGCAGAGAGGCAGGCAGAGGGTTGGGAAGGTTTCCTGCTGAGCAGAGAACCCAACGTGGAGCTCGATCCCGGGACCCTGAGATTATGACCTGAGCCAAAGGGAGAGGCTTTAACCCACTGAGCCACCCAGGCACCACTACAAATTGGCTCTTATGAGCACAAACATTCTCTGTAGTAAGAAATGTGGGGCCAATTGGTATTTTAAGAAAGACAGTGTGTCTGGGGAAAAGAAAACCCAACTGCTAAGCCACCCCTCTTCTAGCCTCCAGGAAGATTTTTATCTGGACCTTTTAAATGTTTTCTCCCAGTCTAAATTCATCTCTAACACTTTGAGAAAATAGGGATTAAGCAAATGAAGTGTCATATTGACCAATACAGAAAAGCCTGCTTTACAGAGCAAAGAGGTGAAGGCCTGATTCTCTAAAAGAATTTAAAAAGACAGTCCAGAGGCCTTTCCTCAGAAGCTAAATGCTAATTCATGGTTACTCTAAGTCTCAGGATTACTGGATGCATTTCCTTTTATTTGGAAGAGATGGTATTAAAAGTGTCCGGAATCCTTAAAATATATACGAGATACACATACCAAAGCTTACTTTAGAGCAAGGAATTACCTGCCAGGTTATACCTTTGGGATGGGTGGAAGAATTTAGGGCACACATTTGCAATTCGATCATGCCAAAAGATCCTAAGGTGATCTGACCTCTTTATGTGCCTCTAAATAAGGATCCTTAGGGGGAAACCAGGCCCATCTATCACCCAGCATACAGAAATGATCTTATAAACTATTTCACCCCAAGATGGTGGCAACTTTTCTACTACCTCTCCCATACATGTTTGCATTACAATTTCATTTTGCTAAAAATACTAAGCATCTGCTATGAACAAGGCTTACCAATCACTGATTAAAATCAACTTATTTCAGTGATTCTTAAGAGCATGAAGCTATTAGAAGTAGGTTGGATGGGGCAGGGAGCATAAATAGTTGGAAAATAATATGGGTAATCACTCTGTTATTTCCATGATAGCTCCACCAAAGTCTACTTACTTAGTGGCCTTGTGCCAGCTGACCCTAAACTGAGGCTCAGTAATTCTCTCTCCTCTCTTTCTCCCTCACCCCTGGAGGAGGTTTAAGCTTCCTATAGCTCCAGTCTGGTTGCCACCTCCTATGGGCTTCTCAGCCTCTCACTCATATAATAAATTCTCTACCTTATAGTCCCTTGATTTTAAATACATAGAGCATTCTGTTTTTCTGATTGGATCCCAAATGATACAGAGACCATACATAACACATCCATGGTCATAGTTAAAAGAGGTAAGACTGGGAATTAAATTCAAGTTGGTGCATCTCCAATAACCACACTCTTTCCATTACTTATTGCTGCCTGGATAAATTAATTCATTCGATGAATACTTATTGAGTCCTCACTCTCTGCTGGGCACTGTACTAGGAAGTAGATAAATAAGATTCTGAAAGCAAAGGCTTATGGCTGGCAAAGACCTCAGAGGTTGGATTCTGAGTTTAGAGACTAAAGGCATTAAGAGGATTCCCTTTCCAAGGGTCAGCCTTGTTCATTGTTCTCCCTGCACTGATGGCCACATACTCCAAAGGAAAACTCCAAGACTAAGGGGATGCTTCATAGACTTCAATGTCTAAGAACAAATCATAAGAATATCCTAACTTTAGGGAATTACAGTGTTTATTTACTATAACTTCAGGAGAGACTCCTGTCCTTAGAGACAGTCAGAGAGTATCTGAACCCAAACTCTCACCACCCCGATTCACAGATACATCCTGCCCAAGCCCACTGGTGTGTTCTCCTGTTTGGCTGGGTCCCCATCCCACCTCCCCCATGGAGATATATGGGCAGCCTAGCCTCAACACTGCAATATTGTTCATGTTTTGACTGTTCTCATAGAAGGCAACCCCCAAATGATATCATGAAATCCAGCTTGCTTTATTTTCTCTCCCTATAGCTTACCAGTAGAGGAATGGGATGATCATAAAATCCATCACGCATACCCCATCTCCTTCTGTATCTTATCAGCAGGGGAAGGGAGGGAGCATATGGCAGTGACACAGAGGCAGTGGGGAATTACTGAGAAGTTGAGCATGTCCATTTTAATGTTTATGGAGTTCAGGCACATCTAGAAGGAATTTGGTAAGATACATATATAGGAGGGCTTGTGTTTTGTATGTGTGAAGCTGAGTGACTGACATTAAAGTTTATGAATTTTAGAGATGAGCTCCTGACACTCCATGCCCATGTAGCCCAAAAGTAGCTGAGGCAAAGAAAGATGATGTAACTTGCCCAAAGTCACAATAGTTTTGCAAAACTATTGCAAAAAGAATTGATAAGACCAGCCATCAAAGTTTTTTCAGACAGAAGGATATCTGCTTCATATGGTTTTCTGAATAAAACATTTTAAGCCATTTATTTACACATATACACACATACACAATTGTAAGTTTAGAAACCCTAGGGAAATATACTATAAATAATTACATGAAAGAAAACTAGGCAAACTTAGAGAGCAAAAGCAAGTTCTACAATTCAGAAGATCTTCCCTCAATAAAAATGCTGATCTATACATACACACACACACACACACACACACACACAAAACAAACCCCTAAAGATATCTAGGAGCCTCTCTCTGTATGCATAGGAAATATAATGGTCTATAACTTACCAAGTACACTGCCCTCCCTTCAGCAGGGTCACCGAAGTCAATAAATTAAAAAAAGAAAAAACCCACCTACCCAGGTGTTTATGAATTTTCAATATTAAATCATATGCTGTGTTGGGATTTGCAGTACTGATTAAAAAAGTAAATGTATTTTTTTCTACTCTAGAAATTAAAAACCTCCATCCTTGGATTGAGTGCTTTTATCACCTTCCTCTGTCAAACACACGTAGGTCTCAGCCAACTCCTGACCTCAACTGACAATAAGTCACAATAAGTGTTGATTCAGACAAACAAAAATGATGTTTTAAAATGTGCAGGTGATGGTAAAAACGTGTCCATGAATTCCGTGATGCACCTCTCAGTAAGAGTGCAATCTCATTCCCCTTGAACATGGCTCCCTTCTAAGGAAGAGAAGGCAGTGGACTTCTGTGTGGGTTCTGGAGCTGGATCCATAAAATACACTTGGCTCTCTCTCCTCTTGCAGAGACATGGACTCCTCTCTCTTCTCCTTTTGGACACAGACCTCTAGAACCCTGAGCCACCACGTAAGAGCCTGGCCACCTTATAACCGCCATACTGGAGACACCAGAGGGAGAGAGATGAGCAAGAAATTCCAACTGTTTGAGTCTCCCAAGCCCAGACACCAAACATGAGTGAGGATGCCTTTAAGATGACCCTAGGTTAGCTTCCATCTGATTTTAACTGCTCTAATGGCCCCAAGTGAAAAACATCTAGTTCAGCCCTACCAGCCTACAGGACTGTGAGAGAGAGAATATAAATGACTATTATTGTTCTATAATATATAATAATAATATAATAATAATGAATTATTATTATATAATATAATAATATTATATTATTGTTTCATCCCATCAAATTGGGATGGTTTATTATATATCAATGAATAACCACAACATCCCAAGAAATAAATCGTTATTTTTCTACTTGGTGGATCTCTAGTACTTTTTAGCTGCCCAGTATTTTATTTCCCTTGGAGGAACTCTTCCCCTCCCCAATTCCACATGATTTTTCTGGAGTTGTCTACTAGGTAACTTGGACTTTTCTGTCTCAGAGACAGATAACAGCCCAACATGACGAATCAGGGTAGCCCACCCTACAGATAGTGATTGATATCAGCTGGGGGTATGTGAGCCTGCTGAACCAGAGACCTTTGGGGGAATCACTGAAGACTCTAGAAAAAAAGACATGTTTCCCTTTTCTTTGGATTCCCTAACTGTGGGATGACATTTTTGCAGACAGAAAGAAGAGAGTTGACCTAGAAATAAAGATAGGGAGAACACTGAGTACAGATAGATATATAGGTGTGGAAAGCAGAGACTTTGAGGTAATGGAGAGACAAAGAGAGCAACTGAGTCATAATGCCTGAAACCCATGCATCTTGTTATAATGAAGCCAAGATCCACTTCCTTGGACTTTTCACACATGTGAATTAATAAAGCCTAATTTATGTTTAAGCTAGTTTGAGTTTGGTTTCTGACACTTGGAAAAAGAGTTCTGTTTAATTAAGTATGGTTTTAGAAAGAAAGGGTCAGGAAAGAGCTAAAGAGACAGATACTATTTTAGCAGGAATGAATTACAATTATAATTATTCATATAAATGCTACATGTCAATGTTGGAAAACAAAATATGCAATCCATTTTTAATACACATTAACATACTAAATCCAACTGAAAACAAAGGAATAAAAGTACAAAACTGAGGAGTTAGGATAAAGATTGGAATTTGACTTAATAATTATTTTACTTTAGGATGAAAATGCTACTTTAAGACCCAAAACTTTGTGGTTTAAAACATTTGTTATCTCACAATTTCTATGAGTCAGGCATCCAGGAGCAGTTCATCTGGGTCTTTTGTCTTGGAATCTCTTAGACTACAATCAAAGTGTCAGCCAGAGTTGGGGTCTCATGTGAGGGTTCAAGTGGGGAATAATCTACTTCCAACTTCACCTATACAATTACTAGCAGGATTTATATCTTCACGAACTATGGCCTGAGAGTCTCAGTTCCTCACTGGATATTGGCAAGAGGATACCCTCAGTTCTTTGCCACATGAAGTTCTCTGAAAGGCAGCTCACAACATGGCAGCAGGCTACCATCAGGATAAGCAAATGAGAAAGAGAGTAAGAGCAAGACAGAAGTTACAGTTTTGTTTTTTTTTTAAAGATCCCATTTATTTATTTGACAGAGAGAGATCACAAGTAGGCAGGGAGGCAGGCAGAGAGAGAGAGAGGAGGAAGCAGACTCCCTGCTGAGCAGAGAGCCCGTTGCAGGACTTGATTCCAGGATCCTGAGATCATGACCTGAGCCGAAGGCAGAGGCCTAACCCACAGAGCCACCCAGGCACCCCAGAAGTTACAGTCTTTTAAAAGCTAATCCCAGAAGTAACACCCCATCACTCTGCCCTACTATACTCTAAAAAGCATGTCACTAGGTTCAGCCTAGTCTTAAACGAGGGCATGAATACCAGGAGCCTGGGAACCCTGAGAGCCATTTTAGGAGCTAAGTATCCCAGAAGGAATGTTCTCACTTCATGATGAAAAGCCAAACCTAAAGACAGAAGTGTCTTATGATAGAGTTCTTAGTACAGAAATTGATCCTTTTAGGAAATGGGAGGGGATTTCTAAAACCAATACTACTCCAGAATATCTGTATATTATAGGATTATGGTCAACAGTAGCTTTAGAAAGTGAAAATGAGATTGGTCTCATTTCCTTGTAGTTTGTTAGTAAATGGTTGAAGAGTAGGAATGGTGGATGGTATTTATGATGGTACTAGACATTCCCCAAGCCTCGGGTGTGACAGTATCAAAACTTTCTTGGTCTAAAGGAAGACTGGATTTGGAACAATACCTTTCCATCCAAGATAAAAAAGTCACTCTTATCTGGCCCCACTACTTAGGAACACAAATATGCTTTGCGTCTGAAGGAATAGTAGCTATAGTTCAGAGTAGACGAATCTGATGAAATTAGAAGAACATGACAAGCTATCTGCTTATCAGAAGCACTTAATTCCCTCCATTTAAAAAAAATGTTTGTTCCAGACCCATAACCAGCAAGGAGATTGAAACAATCATCAAAAATCTTCAGACAAACAAAAGCCCAGGGCCAGATGGCTTCCCAGGGGAATTCTACCAAACATTTAAAGAAGAATTAATTCCTATTCTCCTGAAACTGTTCCAAAAAATAGAAATGGAAGGAAAACTTCCAAACTCATTTTATGAGGCCAGCATCACCTTG
>PISX010025988.1:0-25237 GCA_004024625.1 Mellivora capensis | reverse complement strand
GAGAGTTCAGCAAAGTAACCAGATGCAAAACCACTACATAAAAATCAATGGTTTTTCAGGGTGCCTGGGTGGCTCAGTGGGTTAAGCCTCTGCCTTCAGCTCAGGTCATGATCTCAGGGCCCTGGAATTGAGTCCCGCATAGGGCTCTCTGCTCAGCGGGGAGCTTGTTCCCCCCACCCCCACCAACACCCCTGCCTGCCTGCTTCTCTGCCTACTTCTGATCTCTGACTGCCAAATAAATAACTTTTTAAAAATCAATGGTTTTTCTGTAAACTAGCATTTATCAATTAAAAATACTTTAGAAAAGAGATCCTCTGTCATGAGAAAAACAAAAACTACCCATTAATAAAACAAACAAAATATGCAAAATCTTCTACAAAAATATCATAAAACTTTGTCTTTTTAAAAAAGTCTTCTTTAAAGACTAACCAGTTTATGGATGAGAGATTTAATATTGTATTTCATCTGTACCCCAAAACAGTCTATTTATTCAATTCAATCTCAATTAGAATTTCAATGTGACTGCATCTTTCAGGGACCCAGCAGGAAACAAACAGAACATTCAGATTAGGATGATTTCAAAAGGTTTTAATAAAAAGAGCTATTTTTAAACATGATATAGGTAGTATCTGGGTCTAGGGAATTCACAAGGAAAAGTGCCATCCATATGCCAGAGAGCAAGTGACAATGGGGCCATTACCACCCCCAGACCCGAAGAAGCAAAGAGAGATAGCAATTAGCAGAATCCAGAAGATGGAAAAAGAAAGAGAACCAAGAACCCAAAATCCAGAAGGAAGGAGTTGAGAGAAGAGGAATTTATATGGGAATTTAATAAATAGTAGAGGCAGCATTTCAAATAAGAGAAATGATGGATTACTCAAAAAAAAATGGTGTTCGAGCAGCAGGCTCTCTCTTTAGGGAGGAAGAATAGTTAGATAGCTATGTCATACTGTAATGAAAATAACTTTCAAGTGGAATACATACCTAAAAGTAAAATAGAAAGCTATAAAAAGAAGTAGAAGGAAGTATAATATTTATTATCCTTGGAGGTAAAGATGTTAAAAGTAAAAATCAGGGCACCTGGGTGGCTCAGTGAGTTAAAACCTCTGTCTCTGGGGCACCTGGGTGGCTCAGTGGGTTAAGGCCTCTGCCTTAGGCTCAGGTCATGGTCCCAGGGTCCTGGGATTAAGCCCCACATCTGGCTCCCTGCTCAGCAGGGAGCCTGCTTCCTCCTCTCTCTCTCTGCCTGCCTTTCTGCCTACTTGTGATCTCTGTCAAATAAATAAATAAAAATCTTTATTTAAAAAAAAAAGTAAAAATCCTATAGGTAAATCTGACTTTTCTAAATGCTATATATTAAAATATAATGTTAAATAATTACAAGAAATGGGAGCACCTGGGTGGCTTAGTGAGTTAAAACCTCTGCCTTTGGGGCGCCTGGGTGGCTCAGTGGGTTAAAGCCTCTGCCTTCGGCTCAGGTCATGATCCCAGGGTCGTGGGATCGAGCCCCACATCGGGCTCCCTGCTCTGCAGGAAGCCTGCTTCCTCCTCTCTCTCTGCCTGCCTCTCTGCCTACCTGTGATCTCTGTCTGTCAAATAAATAAATAAAATCTTTAAATAATTACAAGAAATGGAGATAAAATATTTGCAAATAGTAACATAGGAGTAGTATCCGGAATATACAAAGAACTTCTAGAAATCAATAAGGACAAACTAAGAGAAAAACAGTCTGGAATATGAATAGTTTACAGAAGATTTACAAATGAGTAATAAAGAGAAAAATGCTCCATCTTGCTAATAGGCAGGTACATATAAATTTAAGTGATGCTATTTTTCGTTCATCAGGTAATCCAAATGTTAAGTACCAGAACATCAGGTGTAGGAAACAGGTACTCTTCTGCACTGCTGGTGGGAGTAAAAATCAATACAACCACATTAGTGGCCAACAGACAGTATCTGTTCAACTAAAACACGCCTACTAACCCTTCTTACTCCATTATGTGTCTTAGACATTATTTATGAAACTTGTTTTTGTAAGAAACACTTATGAAACACCAAAAAAGAAGCAAACACAAAGATGTCCCTTGTGGCCTTGTCGTAGGTGCAAAAACCTGAGAACAAGCGAACCTCACTCCATACACGCCTGCCAGCGGGAGAGCGGGCAGATAACCCACCAGTCACACATGCTCGCCGCAGCAGTGCGCTGCAGTTACAAGGGATGCTCTGGGTCTGTGTGCAACAACACGGACTGATTCTAAGATGTGCGGTTGAGTTTTTAAAAAGCAAATTACAGAAAAACACAAATAATGTATCATTTGTATTAAATACCCACGCTCATAAAATACGCACGCACAGGAAATGTTTATGGGGAATGCAAACCAAAGTTAAAACCGCATCAGGCACTATTCTGGCCAATGAGGGACAAACGGCAGTCCGCTGGGGAATTCAGGCACGGTATTTATTTTGCATTATTGGTGTCACTTCCTCTTGACGCTGTCCCATTCCTTAGCCACAAGGGAAGCTGGACAATGCAGCTTTTAGCTGGACACATGGTCGTTGTAAGAAAGAACGTCACAGTGTTTCTGAAATACCCGCAACCCCAAGCGGCCACAGGGGACTCCTAATCCGCCTCCTGCACCCTCCTCCTCTCCTGGGCTCCCCAAATCCACATCACCCATCTAATTCCCACGCGGGGGGCCTCGTCACTGACCCCTTCTCCTCGACTCTCACACAGGAAGTCACCTCGTCTCTCCATCACATGTCACACTTGTCTACTTCCCCGTGCCACCAGCCCCATCATCCTTCACCCGGACGGCTGCCAGACTGCCCTGTGGGCTCCTGATCCCTCGGAGCTAGTCTGGGCAAGCAGCCCAAGGGATCATTCTAAAAAGCAAAAAAAAAAAAAAAAAAATCATGAAATGGTCTTCCACTGTCTTAGGATAAAGAGCAAATTTCCTACCGTGGCTGACAAGCCCCCCTCACTCTCTCTGCAGTGTCACTTACCAACACTCTCCCCTCCTCATTTCACAGCCATTCTGAACTTCTTTTCCATTCCTTCTCATAAAATCAGGAGCTTTTACAGGTTTTTTCCCCTCACCTGGAATACTCCCCACTCACAACCCTGTGTCTAAATAGGACTTAGACCACCTTCAGGGCTCAGCCTGGAAGTGCTTTCCTCTGAAGAGCCTTCCCTACCCCATGCTCCTGTGCGGGGATGATGGTGTTACATGTCGTCTTCCTCCCGGTAACAAAGAGTCATAAAATCTCGGCTTACAACCAGCAACAACTTCTACTCACACTTGGTACAGATCACATCCTCTCACATTCTGGGTGTTTTTAGAGGCAGGGAGAGGCAGAGGGAGGGAGAGAGGGAATCCTAAGCAGGCTCCGTGCCCAGCAAGGAGCCCAACACCGGGCTCGATCTCGCAGTCCCGAGACCACGACCTGAGCCGCGATCAGGAGTCAGATGTTTGAGTGAGCCACCCAGGCGCCCCTCCTCTCACACTCTGTTGATCAAAGCATGTCACATGGCCAAGTCTGCCATCGCGGGACGGGGATGTATACTCCTGCCCCAGGGAGACATCGTAAGTAACATGGAAATGGGGAGGGATGCTGAATCCTCTAATAAGGAAGGAGGAGAAATGTGTACAATCTGCTACAATGTTAATGATGATTGTGGTAACAGCTGTCATTTGCTGTGTTTACTAAGTGCTGGCTGCATGCTAAATGCACTCATGTAAATTTGTCACCATATCCCCCACAACGGTAGGTGCTACCACTGCCCCCACTGTGCAGATGAGAAAAACGAGGGGAAGGGGGTTTGGGTAACTTGGCTCGTGGTCACACAGGGAGTAGTGAAAGCCTAAATTTGAAGCCTGTTTCCAAAGCTGTCTGATCAGCATGCATGCTTCAGATTACTACGTATGCTTCTCCCACAGTTCCCTGCCTACCCTCAAGCTTCGCCCCTTCCATAAAATTGTAATTTCCTAGGTAGCCTCTAAAAGAAGACAAACAGGGACGCCTGGGTGGCTCAGTTGGTTAAGCGGCTGCCTTCGGCTCAGGTCATGATCCCAGCGTCCTGGGATCGAGTCCCACATCGGGCTCCTTGCTCGGCGGGGAGCCTGCTTCTCCCTCTGCCTCTGCCTGCCACTCTGTCTGCCTGTGCTCGCTCTCTCTCCCTCTCTCTCTGACAAATAAATAAATTTTTTTAAAAAATTGTTTTAAATAAATAAAAAAAAATAAAAGAAGACAAACAACGAGCAGAGTGCCTGGCTTGCAGCAGGGCTCAGCCAGGGTTCAGAGAGGGAACACATCAGTTTCTGCAGCTCCTTCCACTAATCTTCACTTCCACTCGAAGTTTTAGTTTCAGTGTTAGATGTTAACTCCTTCCAGAAGCTTCCTCTGATCACACAGACAGGGCTAGAACTCCTCTTCTGTGCTCCCACAGGGACTTGTGCACAGAGCTATTCTTGTTCTCATCATAATGATCTGTAATAATCTTCGGGACTCTTGAAAGCAGGGACTGTATCCCATTCACGTTTTTCTCCATAATCCTTAGAGAAGCCCAATCTCAAGGGCTCAATAAATGTTTGATGAATGAATACATGAATATATGAATGAATAAATGATAAGGCGCCAAGACCACCTTGTGTTGCTTATACCCAGGTACAAGCCTAGCTGAGAAGCTAACACATCATTCTCTAAGATGGAACTCTGGTATCCACTGTCTTCTCTTACCTCCACACCCTCAGAACCTACTGTTCCCTGCTGGTCCTCAAATTCACAACAGTATCTTCCACACCTTGGGCCCTTTCCAGCTGTTGGGCCAGGGTGCTTTTACTTGGCTGAGTATTCCAGGCATAAGGGAGGCTGGCTGGTGGACAAGAGACGGAAACTTCTTAGTGGCTGCCTACTTCACATAAGCGTATCTCTATCACAAGGAAGGGCTTCCTTCCCCCATATACGTGCCAAAAGGCACAGATCTGAGTATGGACCTAATTACTGCCAGGCCTGTGCAGGACTCCATGAGAAACCACTGAGATGCTCAGGGGAGAGTAAGAACATAAGAAGTGGGTCTGAAATGCTGCGGGCAGGTTCCCGACTAGCCTGGACCTGGTGCTCCAGGCAATCTGGTCTAAAACTGAAGGGGAGCCCTGCATCCTTTCTTGCCAATGCCCATGGCTCCCTGTGTCTGAAACTTTCTTTCTCTCCCTCTCTTCCTCTCCTGCCTTCTGACCCACAGTTGGTAGCCCTGAGCAGAGTTATTTCACTATCCACATGGGAACTACTACATTCCCTCACTTTTTTTAAGGGCCTGCTCTGCACGGCAGGCAGTGAAGTCAGTCTCCCCCCATCAGCCACACCATGCCCTTAGAGAGCCCAAGCCCAGTGTGGGATTGAGACGAGACACAAGTCATCAGCCTGGAAGCAGAAAATAAGTACAGACTGTAAGTTCAAGGACAAAGGTCAACAGGGTGCTGAATGGAAAACAGTAAGTCATAAAACACCTACTCAGAATGGAACGGCCAGAGAAGGACGTTTTAAGGCGTCATGTTTAAACTGAAACCTGAAGTATGAAAAGAAACCAGCCGCGTCAGCAAAGGGAAAGAACTCGCATTCCAAGCTGAGGGGACAGTACATACAAAGGTCTGACAAGGTTTGCTGTGTTCCAGAAACCAAGAGAAAGCAGGTGGCCAGAGCACGTGGGCTGCAGGGAGGCACAGCACGGGACGAGGCTATGGGGACAGGCGGAGGTGGGTCCCAGATAGCCTTGTGGGCCATGCTGAGGAATGTAGCTGGGGGGCCTCTACGGGGTTTTCAGTCCGGCAGAGACTGTCTGCTTTCCGTTTCAGGACCCTCATCTGACCACTATGGGATAAAGTAGGAGGAGACCACAGCACTGACAAAAAATAAATGGTAGACAAGACAATGGGAAGGGCCATACAGACAGAAAAATGGACGGGTTTCCTATGTGATATAGATTGAAACATGTTTCATGTATGGTATCTGCAGACATCCAAGTGAAACGGTCCAGCAAGCAGCTGGAGCTTGGAGGAGTTCACACTAAAGGTATAATCTGAGAGTCACCAGCGTACTGATGGGGTTTTAAGCTAAGGGGATGGATGACACCCCCAGGGAGACAAAGCTCAGGACCAAGCCCTGAGAACACCAATATTAGGAAGTCAGGAGGAGGGGAGCTGGTGGAGGGGGCTGAAGAGGATGGCCAGGGAGGTAAGAAGGAAATCAGGAGACTCTTGTACCACAGACACGAAGATTAAGAGGTTTCAAGTACGAATAACTGGTAAGGCTTAATATTTCTGCTCTTATGATAACTGGAACAAAAGAGGTTCTGAATAAATGTCTGAGTTGGGTTTTTTTCCTACCCTACCCATAGATATTTATATATCAAACTAAACCTTTACATCAAAACAATTATTCTCCATTTGTAGGATTTTAAGTACTAACCTACACACAGGCATACTTAGGAGAAGGAGGAACAGTGATGATGAAAGTACATCCTCTATAAGGCCATATCTATTTGTTTACAAGTAAAATTCCTGTTGCTAGGGGAACCCTTAGACGTTTTCTAGTGCCTGGCTTTATACAGTTAGCCCAGCCTGTGGACATCAATAATGAGTGTCACCTGACAAAGTCACTCAGGTGTTCATAATGTGCCCATCTATGGTTGCTCTGAGGCACGGGGCCAGACATCTGAGCTTCAACAAGCCCCAACAAGCCCTCTGGGTGAGTCTGCTGCAGGCTCCAGTATGAGAACCACTGTCTTACAAGAACCTTCTAGCCTGGAACTCCACTCCTAGATAACTGGTCGTGTGATGGGCACCTGGAATAAATAAACCAAACCTGGGGTTGATAATCAGGCACAGCCTGGCAAGTCCTGGCAGCCTCCTAGCAACAAAGGGAACCCTGCTAGGATATGTTCCCGTACCTCAGCGAGGACCCTGGATGTAGGAGTGCAGCCCAGGGTCCTGACTCCACTGAACCACAGCCCCAGGGTTGTAATCCCTTCTCTGGGGTTCCCTGTCTCAGTAATGCTGCTATCTCAGGGACTATGACCAAATGGAAATGCATTAAATTGAAAATTGCTTCCCCTACCTGGGCCAAGAGAAGCCCTGAAAGATTTCATAGAAGTCTAATGACTCCTGTACCTGTCATTGTTGTATACCTCACTCAAGTAAGACCACAAAATACAGATTATTCACCCCAAACACAGCCACTCCATAATGAGCTCCTCTGGGGCTGGCTCCTAGTAGGGAGAAAAGAGCAAGGCGGCTACTTACAACATATGTTTCCAAGAATAGCAAGGATACAGGGCGGGAAGCCTCATACTCTCTCTACATGTCCATGGGCAGACTGCTTCCATTCCGGTCCCCTTCTCCTTAACTGCGGAATGAACGGTTTCCGGTGCCTTTCAAAATTCAGTATGCATTAAATTGCCTCGAAAAGGGACCAATTCATCCTGGGGTTTCCAGGACTGAGGGAGGCCCTGGGACAGTGGAGTTTCAGGACTAAAACCAGGACAGTCCCAGGCAAACCAGGATGAGTCGGTCACCCATCCACCCAGAGAGCTTGTTAAAACCCTACCCCGGAGGCCTTACCCCAGCAGTCTGCACTGCTGGGAAGCTCCCCACATGCACCACTACAGACTGGATGGTGGGGGGCTCCTAAACGCCTTTCTGCAGACCAGCTGCATTACACATGCCTGCAGAGCTGGCTGCAAATCCAGATTCCCAGGTTCCAGCACTGGAGAGTTATTATTCAGTAAACCTGGAGCTGGTCCCGGGAACATGTGTTTAAAAAAAAAAAAAAAAAAAGCGGGGGGAGTGGAGGCCTAGGGGTTAAAAAAAGGAATATATGTTTCCACAAGCTCCCTGCTGATGCCCTGCAGGATTTCTGGATCACTGAACTACATCATCTTGCAGGTTCCTTGCAATTCAAACATTCAATTGCATTTCAAGTGTCTATGGCCAACCTCATTCAGTAAAAGCTCTCCATAAGAGGGACAGTCCCCTAGTCACCTTCTGGTGTTTGGATCTGTTATGCCGGGCACTTCCCTTTTTTGCCGTGAGCAAATGCAGCTGTTAGGCACAGCACAGTGGTCCCTGGGAGACAGGATCTCACACTAGAGTGGGCGAGCACAGGCGCTTACTCACGGATGCCGCTCTCATCAACCCGGGGGAGACCCGAGCCTGCGTCACGGAGCTCTAGCAACGGAGCTCCAGCAAGCTGCCCGGATATGAGCTGCTCACTGGGGCCTCATTGGGGATGAGTGTGCCCTGGTCTGCATGTGTCATGCCAGGTGAAGTCAGCTGCAGGCAGAGGGGGAGCAGTAAGTGCTTCCTGTGCCTGGGGCTCGGCAGTCCTGTTGGCAGTCATGACCCAGCCGATCACAAACCTGCACCTGCAGTAGGACATAACTCAAAAGTCCAAACGGGATTGCGGCGAGATGTCCAGCCCAACCCCCCCAGCAGGGACAGCCCAGACCCTGTGGTGGCTAAGGCCATGGGCTCTGATGGCGGCAGGTGCTGCCCCCTCCTGGCCCTGGGCTCAGGCTGAGCCACAGCAGTCTTTTCGTGTGGATGTGGAATCTCAAATCAGGCATTCTGGAGTGTTTGGTCTAGAAAAGACCTCAGAGATCATCCAGCCCCTCCCCCTACTGTGCAGAAGAGGAAATCGAGCCCCTTAGATGATGACAGGTCCCCCTCCACACCCTGGTATAGCAGAGCCAGAGTCAAGTCCAACCTGAGGCTCCTTCCCTACAGCCTTGCTCACTTCTTGCTTTTTAAAGCCAAAACTATGTCCAAAAGTCTTGACTGCAGACGGAGGAGTCTTAGCAAGAAAAAAGGCTTAGCTACTATTCAGGGTTGTGCTCACCTGTTTCCTTCCCGCTTCTCCCACCACTGGAGATAAGCAGAGACACTGGTCAGGAAAGAGCACTTATTGCTTCCCAGAGGAGAGAAGGGAATGCTCCATGAGTGCATATTTTCACATCATGATCTACAAAGCAAATAAGCATCATATGGGGAAAGGGCCCTATTTTCCTGCTGCCAGACCATGCTGAGATCACAGCCCCTACAGTGTGTTGCTCTTCTTTCAGATCGTTTGGGACCATGGCAAACTATGCATAGAGCACGGATCAGCACCTGGAGAGAGGGGTATGCCCCGCAGAGCCATTTAGAGACCAAGGCTTGGGGACAAGTGAAATGAAAAAGAAGAAAGAGGAAAGATAAAGGAAGAAGAGGGAAAAGCAAAAACGAAAACAGAGAAGGAAGGAAAGGCTGGACAGATACGACCAGTGAACACTAACCCGGGCGGGAGACCGCTGGCCTCTACCTCAAGAAACCTCCCACCCATTCATTCATCACACATTGTTTGGATGCCTGCTCTGCCCAAGGCATCCTGCCTGACTCCGGACTACACAAAATAAAGACTCACTTACCCCTGTTTTCAAAGAAGATGAGGGAAGACAGGCGGAAAAGAAACCGTACCAAGCAACTAGCAAAGCTGGGGGGTGTTATTTTCAACAAGACACAATCCTGTGGCCGCCCAGAGGAGGAAGGGGTGTCTCACGCGGGGGAGCGGAATCAAAGGTGGTGGTGTCCCTACACCAGGCCTCTGGAACCACGGGAAGAATGCGCATATGCAGAGATATCCCTTTAGGGCACGTAGAGAAGGAAAGAAAGAAAAAGCATGATTGGCAACAGGAGGGACAGTGGGTGTGGGAAATGTGGTGCTTCCAACCCCCTGAAATGCCCGGTGTAGGCAGGGCAGCGCAGGCGGCAGGTGGAAAGGGCAGGAGAGGAGGAGTCCAGGGGCAGAACAAACTCGCAGGCCAAGTCTGCTCAGCAGACAGGAGGGAGCCCTTGCAGCTTCCTAAACAAGAGAGGGCCACGTGCCTGGGGAAAAGAGAGCTGTCGGGCACACCCCAGTGCAAGGAAGGAGAGCGGGCGTGAGTTCATAGGAATAGAGGCCCCCATCCACCGGGATTTCATTCTGCAGTTCGGCTGAAGGCACCGAACAATACGTCCCAGTGTTCCTACTGCCAGGATTATATCCGCCCCTGACAGCTTCCTGTGCGCATCGCCAGGCTTTCTCCTCCAGGAGCCACCCCAGAGAACAATAATAATATCCTCTGCTTCCCACTGTCCTCCGTTCTGTTCTACTGGCTAAACAGCGAGTTTGCCTTTGCTCCGGACTGGTTACGGGCTGTGTGTCTGATGGATATTCACCATCAAAGTCAAAAGTAACTATGCTGGACAGGGAGACGTATGGAGATGTGTATATTGTACATGTGAATCTAATGTTACACTGTAGGTTAACTACACTGGAATTAAAAAACAAACTTAACTTAAAAAAGAAAAAAGAAAGAAGTGTGCTAGAGCGTTTGGGTGCTGTGAGGAGGGTGGTCTCAGGTCAGTCCTAGGGAGGGAAACCAGGACTCCCCCTGCTCGGAAGGAAAGCCTTGTTTGAACTATACATCCAGGATGTGGACTTCCCTGACTCTATCCCTTCCCCAGGCCTTGTAGAACAGTGACGTCGGGCCATGAGGGCCATTAACAAGCCCCTCAGAATGTACCAAGGGATGAAGGAAGCCTCACGGTGCTGTTGCTCAGGGCTCCACCCAGAACAACTGATTCATTACAAAAACATGCCAAATACCTAAAGTCCCCTTGTTCACAACCAGATGAGAAAATCCAGTACACTGGAAACATGTTTCAGTCTTTTCTGAGTTAGAGTTATTGTTTTTTTTATTTTTTTCTAATTTTAAATAAATAAAAGAGTTCTTCCCAAGGCAGTTTTTCATTCCCTTTGCTTCACAGCCTGACTAATGACAGGCTCAGCTCCACAAAAAGCCAAGGGAAGGGAAGAAAACAAAGGTGAGAGCCCAGACATCTCAGGTTCTTCTGACCTTTCCAGGGAAATTTGGTGCCCACCACTGCCCCTGGAGGCTACACCACCTGGGACCTGGGGGCAGGCAGGTGCAGGATAAGCCCACATTGGTGGCTGAGCCCACTCCCCACTCTGCTCTGATCTTGAAAAGCCACGTGGAAGTCACAAACCTCTCAACCTCCACTTTGAATTTTCACCACAGGGTGGTTCAAGGAGCAATGGATTTGGAAGTGGAAAGCCTGGGTTTGAGACTGGAGTCTACTCTTTCCTGAGGTTATTCGCAGGTGTGGAGTCACTTGCAGGCTGTAGTAACGTAAAGTGGGCAAAAGCCCTCTGCACCATTTGGTCTGAAGGCTGACAGAGGGCATTGTCCCCTTACCTGACCCCCGGAGAGCTCATGTGGGTAAAGGGCTCTGCAGTCCTTGGAAGGGCCCTTACAAGCAGCATGCAGTAGCAGAAAAGCCTGGGACGGGGGGTCAAGCAACCTCATTTAGGATCCTGGCCCTGTGGTGTTAACAGGCAACTCACTAATTCTTTTTTTTTTTTTTTTTAATTTATTTTTATTTTTTTATTTTTTTATAAACAATTTTTTTCCCCAGGGGTACATGTCTGTGAATCGCCAGGTTTACACACTTCACAGCACCAACCATAGCACATACCCTCCCCAATGTCCACCACCCCACCCACCTTTCCCGACCCCCTCCCCCAAGCCTCAGTCTCCTCAAGTGTAAAATGGGGTTACTGTTGCCCACTTCAAAGTGTTTAATAGGAGCTGGAACCAAATGTCTTCAGGAGAGACCGTTTTGTAGGACAACTTCCCTGAGAAGCTCACCTGAGATATGTACGACCAGTAAGGCATGGACAGAGCTGGGACCGGGGGCTAAGGAAAGGGGTGAAACTTCTCTGCATGAGACAAGACATCTCTAAACAAAAACACAGAGAAGAGCCTGAGAGAAGTGAGGGAGAGCGGGGAAGACAGCCAGAGATGTGAGAGGCAGGTACAAGGTCCCAGCCCCCTCCAGTGCGGTGTAGAACCGAGAGAGAGAGAGAGAGAGAGAGAGAGAGAGAGAAAGTCTGGCAGAAACTGCGGCACAAGCCTGGGCTTCCTGCAGGCTGCGGAAGCTCCAGCGGACACTACTGACGTCTTAATACCGTCGCAGTAAGAAATCAGTGTGGGCAAATTAGGGGCATTGCATCCACAGGGCCAAACTCGGCAGGACGGCGCTTAAACCAAGCAGTATTTTGATAGACCGTATTCCATTCTGCGCCGTTTTCTGGTGAACACAGAATGGCTGGGCCGCCCGACCTGGATACAGAAGAATAAGGAGCCCCCTTCCTGCTTCAGCCCACTAGTAAAGTCCAGGTGGGGAGGGCTGGGGAGTATCTGTTTCTGGGTCTTAAATGGTAAAGGAGACCGAACTTCCACATTCGGGGAAAGAGAAGATTAAACCCATTTCAAGAGGAAACAATCTCCCGGGCAGGTTAGTAGTCCTATGCTGCACCTGTTCTATAGGCCTTCTTACTTGTGTCTTGGTGGTGTTTTGCATATTTTACCCACAGTGCCTTGCAACAGTTTAGCTTTCAATAGGTCGTTTCTTGGCATTTCTCCTAACCTAATTAGGTACCTGCCTAAGCCAAGGGAGTGACACTTTTTCTAGCTGAAGTTGCCTTTCCAGGGTTGTGAGCGCTCCCAGCATGCGCAAGCCCGGCGCTTCTGGTGGACCTCACTCATGCAGCTCAACGAGGAAGGCCCCCGATCTCTCCTCTTGACCGAATGTCTATAGTCCACCTGACTGGGCAAATTATTTATCCACTGGGTTATTGTAGTGAACTTGTAAGCAGATGGGGTTTTAAATTTTCCACCGTCTCAAAGAAAATGAACAAGGAGTGCAAAATCCCTAAAACCTCTCATCCATCATCGCCCGCCCGCAGGTGATCTGCTTTAGCTCTCCGTGCCACGCACATCCCTGCGTTTCTCTCTTCTCGGCTGCAACGAGGGAGAGATGCGAATCCACAGCAACCGTGATGTCAGCAACACCCAGATGTGGGGCCCACGTGTCTCCCCGTGCAGGCCACATGTTCTGGCCTCTCCTGGCTTCCTCGACAGAGCCTCCGCACTGACTTTTATTTATAAATTCTAGCTCTCACTTCCATTTGCCTTTCGTCTCACGTCCCCGATCCTGGCCTCACCTTCAAAGCTTCTTAGCACTCTGCACTGACAGACCAAAATTCCCTTATTTCCATCAGGGTCTGTCTATACTGGGTCGCTAATTAACTTCTGGCTCTCCAAGCTGCAGAGCTCATTTGCTGACTCACCAGAGACAACCAAAGGAAGCCCTTCATTAGCATTCCTGAGATGCTCATTAGCCACTGGGAGAATAGCACCATCCAAACTGTCAAGCCCCCCTGACTGCAGGAAGGAAGTATGACTCTACCTAGATTAATGACACTTTACCTCCACCAGCATTCACTGGGCCTGTCCCAAATCCATGCAAAGGAAACCCCTGTCCTCAAGGTGATGGGGGCAAGACCCACATACAAGAAACAGCTAAAATACAAAATGCAACAAGAGTATAAAACATCAAGATAAAGGTAGGTTTATCTCAAAAAGGAAGATTGGTTTGACATTTTGAAAATCTATCCATGAAATTTTCCAATTTAATACAAATATAATTTTTTAAAAAACAGTTTAATAAATGAGGAAAAAATTGTCTGATAAACATCAACTCATAATTTAAAAGAAAAAACCTAGCTTAGTAGCCCCCAAGGAGTAGAAGGGGACTTTCTTCATCTGATCTAGAATAGCTACCAAAAATCTTACTGCAAACATTACATTTAACTTTGAATTGTTGTAAGTTTTTTTCTCTGAGACTGGGAATAAAACCAGAATGGTCACATCAGCACTTTACATAAAGTTACTTGGTAAACTGGATATTCACACAGGGAAAAAAAAAAAAAAAATCAACCCCTATCTCACACCATTCACAAAAATCAATTCTAGGTGGATTACAGATCTAAATGTGAAAAGCAAAACAGTACAGCTTCTAGACAATAAACACAGGAGAATCAACCTTGGTGGTAGGTGCAGATTTCTTACACAAGACCCAGATAGCACTGACCATAATGAAAACACGAATGAATTGTTCTACATTAAAATTCAAAACTGCCGTGCTTCAAAACACAACACTGACAGAGGAAAAGACATTATATATAACTGGGAGGATGAGGAGGGTTTATCCAGACCATGTAAATAACTTTTGCAAATCAATTATACAGACAACTGAAAAATGAAGCAAAAGCCTTAAACAGGCATTTCACAAAGAAGGTATCCAAATGGCCAATAAACATATAAAGGTTTCTTAATTCATTAGGGACCAAGGAAATGCACATTAAAACCACAATATGATATAAATGATTGAATTAATAAATGGAGAGAAGAGACAAATCTCCCCTGTATAAGAATTTCAGATAATTTATGTAGATTCTCTGCCCTCAAAGAGGGGAAGAGTAACTTACTACTCCTTAAGTATAGTCTGCTTGGGACTTCCTTTCAAAGAGAACAACATGTGGGGGCAGGAGTAACTTTATAGTTCAGAAACCTGACAAACACTACTCCGGCCGATGACCAAGGATAGTGCTGTGATAAAGACACTGAGGTTATGGAACCTTGACAAGATGTGATGGAAATGACCCTTGCTGCTGTCGTCTTCCTCCCAAAACCTTTCACCCCCCTGCTAATCATGAGAAAAACATTAGGATTCTGAGAGCAGGGCATCCCACAAAATACTCATCAAAACTATCAGAGTCGTCAAAAACAAGGAAGGTCTGCAGAACAATAAGAACCAAGAGGAGCCTAAGGAGACATAATGTTATACCTTAATATAATATGGCATTCTGGATGGGATCCTGGAATAGGAAAAAAAAAAAAAAAAGCATAAGAGGAGAAAACTAAGGAAATCTGAATAAAGTATGAAATTTAGTTAGTAAGAATGTGCGATGTTTGCTCATGAAGTGTGGCAATTGTACCGTACTAATGTAAGAAGTTAACAGTAAGGGAAACTGAAAACAGGATATAATGAAACTCCTCACGTTATTTTCTCAATTTTTTTTCTAAAACTGTTATAAAAATTCAATCTATTTTTAAAAAACACACACACACAATACACCACTATATTTCTTCCAGAATGGTTAAAATTGCAGGAGTTGAGTCAAGGAGACATTACTGAAGGTTGGCCAAGACACTTCTACGCTACTCCACCTCTGCTGTGGTACCCTCTGGCCCCCATGGGACCCTTTCCCTTGGGCTGTCCTGATTGTAGTGTGGATTCTTCCATCCAAGGCCTAAGGAATCTAGAGGTTCCCACAGCTCCAGCCCCCATGGTGTTTTTGCCTGCTGCAGGAGCTCAGAGCCCACTGGGCAGAAGCAGCTGGAGCCAGGCCCCCCTCACCACGTTCATGGCCTGAGCTTGTCCTCCGCATGTGCCCCGGCCCCCAAGACTCTGGAGGGAGGATGAAAGAAGAGGGCACCACGGGCATTTGTCATTGACCCTCTTTTCTTCTATGTCTTTGAATGAAAACTTGTCTTTGGCAAACACTAAAACATCATGGATGAAAAGGTTTCATCCAAAAACCTTCAGTAGTGACCATGAGCTTTGAGAACTCTAGAGTAAAGGGCCTGGCAGAGCAAAGGAGACCCCCCCCCCCACCGGCCCACGTCATTTCAAATCCACAGGGTAAATAAATCACAGTAATTCTAATCCTCGTGGCACCCTGCAGTCCTCAAGGTGCACTCGAATAAAACCTTTTGTTTATTTCCTGAGTCGCTTTGTAGACCTGTATGCTTTTTTTCTTTTTCCTTATAATGAAAACAGTGAACACTTACTCATAAAATTTGGAAAATAGAGGAAAGAAGAAAAAGTGCCTGTAGATTTTCATGCTTAATATATTTTTTAAGATTTATTTATTTGGAAGGGGGGGTTGGTGTGGGGAGGGCAGAGGGAGAGAATCCCAAGCAGACTGCCCACTGAGCACAGAGCCCAGAGGCCGATGTGAGGCTGGATCCCAGGACCCTGAGATTACCACCTGAGCCGAAACCAAGATTTGGATGCTCAATGGACTGCACCACCCAGACGCCCCTCCTGCTTAATATTTTTCAGTAGTGTATCACGTTCCTTGAGACAGTTCTGTTGAGTTTTTTCCCCCTTCACTGGGTTGTAAACATGCTAAATAATGAAATTTGCATAGCAGGGACTATTAGACCGCTTTTAAAGATAAGTAACCTGAGGCTTACACATTCAGCAGCCAGTCCAAAGATACAGGGCTGTTGAGTGAAAGGGCTGGGTCCAGAACCAGAAAATTGTGACACTCTGTTCTAGTTTGTTTGTTTGTTTGTTTATGACTTTGAGAAATAAATAGAATCTCTCACTGCTTTGTCAACCTACCACCTCAGGCAGATCATTTCCTGTTTTCTCTGCCCCTCCTTGTGGGAAAAGAAGAGAAAACATGAAGTCTCAACCAAAAGTGTTTGCAGGAGGGTCAGGATCACTGGCAGCTGTACATGAGGAATGGGCGGAGGTCCCCACCGGCTCCCACTACACACTTCTTATGGACAGTACGGGATCGGGGACAGGGCGGAAAACAGACGGGTCCTTCTAAAATCGGTAAGGAAAGCAAGTTTAGTAATGGCACGGTTTATGAAAGTGGGAGAAGAGCTAAGAGAACACACCAAAAAAGATGATGAAGTGTCCCGGGTCTAGAAACAGTGGGATCAGAAGCTGCAAAGAGCTGCGTTATGGGAAAGGAATTCACTCTCCCCAAACCACGGCCAGCAGGGAGGGAGCTGGGGAATAAGCTCCCTAACCCCACCTCCTCCCACGCCCTGATTTCCTGCCAGTGCTTCCAAGACACGGAAATCAACCAGAAGGCTGAGGGTAACGGGACTGGTAAAGCCCCCCAGGCTCAGCCTCCTAGGACAGGGGCAGCATGTGGAAACAAGAAGAGTACATCAGGGCCAAAGCTCTCCGGAATGGGCTTGCCTCCTGCCTCCCCACAGGAGGCCAAACAGGGGCTGTTCCTGAATTAAGGACTTCCAGGCATGACACACCACAATTCCAAGCTGCTAAATGCCTCTAGCAGGGACAGGCACAGGAAAGCCCGTGGACCAAATCCAGCGCCAGCCCTGCTTTTTGGAAATGAAACTTTACAGAGACACGGCCACAGTCACCTGTTTATGTATCGTCTATGAGGCTGCTTTCACGCCACACAACCAAACTGAGTCATTCTGACGGAAATCGTATGGCCTGCAGAGCTTAAAATATTTACTTTCTGGTCCTTTACAGAAAAGGTCTGCTGACTTTTCTTTTTCTTCTCCACAAAAATCACATTCATTTAACATTCATTCTACAAGTATTCGCGGAATGCTTTTGTTTCAGGTGTTAGGGATGCAGCCCTGAATGAAACAAACAAAAAACTGTTCTCGTGGCTCTTGTGGGAGGGGCTAGAGATGCAACAAAATACGCAGATGATACAGAATCTAAAAACTGATGAAAGCTGTGAGAACAGAGGTGAGTAAGGGGGACAGGACACGCTAGGGTGCACAACGATGTATTATCATCTTCAAATCACCTCACTGAACCCCAACATGAGGCAATGAGGCAATGTTCTCCCTCCTTCTCAGGTGAAGAGGATAATGAGTCTCACAACCTGGCCCAAGAACACACAGCTAACCCAGGCTGGGATGTGGGTCCCTGTCTGTCTGCTCCATGGTTTATATATTAACCATGCCAATTCCTGAAACTGAGGGCACTGTCTCAGGAAAAGTAACTTCCAATTAAGTCTTCTCTTTTCTCCTTTGATGCCAGGCAATAGCCCGGGCTAAGTGCCTTCGTCTCCCTGAGGATGACGTGCCCAAGCTCATAGTGAGTTACCAGCCAAGCAAGTCTTAGAATCCAGATCTTCTGAAGCCAAACTCAGACATTTAATCTACAGTAACCAAACTAAATTCTTAGCAGGTAATGTTTTGAGGCGTTGATTAGAATTGAGGAAGTTAAGAGAAATGTGAAACAGAGAAAGCAAAGGAACAGTTTTGACAGCATATACTGGGTTGCTTAGTGATACACTTGAGCAAACAAGCATAGAATGACAAAGCTACTAAACACAGACTTCCCCAGGGACAGAGGGAAGACTCTAACATCATAGCTATTAGCTTGCCAAAGTCAAACTTTCCTAAATATCTCGAATCAATTATTCTCCCATCTTCCAAAGGCCAGATTACAATTACCTTGACATCATGAAAGACGCAGGTTTGGGTTGTAGAGAATAGAAAGAAATATTTAGGGATGTATAACAGTGAAAAGAAAGTTTTATCTCTCAAATGTCTATTCCAAGATGGCAGCCACTCTTGCTCTTTGATGGTATGGCCTAGGGAGCTCTAAGTCGGAAGCCCTGGGTCATAAAGAGCCTGTCATTGATTCTTCCTCCAGTTAATTAAGTCCCTAGGCTAGGAGAGCTACTAAATTTCAGTGCCAAGTATTAGTGCCTCCTCCTGATTGTAGTGATTCAAGAGCCCCCCGTGAGGGTGAATCACAGGAAGAGCTGGAGGGCTGAATGTGGCCCTTGAGCCCAGGCAGTTGTCATGTTCACGGACATCACCTAGCTTTACATCAGCCAAAGAGCTGGGCTTTTGGAACAAGGAGCGCCAGCATCATCCCATCTAGTCACCATCATTCCAGCCATGGCTATTTGGTCCTTGCCCTCAAAGCCAGGACATACCAAGTTTGGGGTTGCTCTTTGCACAGATGAAGAAAGGAAGGCTCCAGGGATCAGGTGGAGTCCTGAAACATGTTTCTGAAGCCTCCCCAACCCGAGATATTCTAATCCAAAGAGGAGACACAAAAGCATCGAGAAAGAGCTGAAGGGTGAAAGAGCTGAATTAAAGATTCGGTGACAGAAGACATGATGTAAATGGCTTCTGGATAATGGGATTTATGAATAGGAGAGAAAGGATGGGATCTTTAGAGGATGGTATATATCTTACCTGGGTGGGGGCAGTTTCTTAAAAGAGCTGCACCAGGCAACAAGCCCCCTCACTCGGCACTTTTAATAGTGATTTCCATAATATACTTGTTAAAGACCCCATCCACAGACCAGGAGTGGACACCTGATCTCGGGTGCCTCAGTGTCCCCCAAATGAGCAGCAATACCAAATAAGGCAGCCAGACTGATTCAGTCGCCCATGAGAAGCAAAGCCAGGGGCTGGTTAGGGTAAGAGGCTCCATCTTATGGAAGTCAAGATGGGCTCTAGGTAAACAGATGCAGAAACAGATGCTCAGAAGGGCAGGGCAGGGGCCCCAGCAGTCGTGGGGGCAGAGAACAGAGTAGGCTGACAGCACTGGGTTCTTCTGAGCCCAAGGAGAAGCCAAGTTCTGTTACCAGCAGCTCCCCTAGGAGCTGAACTTGTTTGAATGAGTTTCTATTCCTTGAAACAGAACAGATCCGGACCAAAGCTTTATTACCTGTTAAAGTAACCAAACTAGGCCAGACAGAGCCACTCACATAAGTCCTATGTCACCAAACCAAAATTCAACTATTTCTATGCTCTGCTCTCCCGGGGAGGCGGGGGGGGGGGGGGGGGGGGGGGGGGGGGGGGCAGTAGGTCAACCAATCTGCACCTTCCCGCTCAGCACCAATTACCTGACCCAGCAACAAGACTTCTCTTTGCTCCAAAGAGGGGCAGTAACCAACCAGCAAATGCCTGGTGTAACTTCCCTGTTCCTGCTCACTTTGAAAATCTCTTACCTTGTACAGCTCTTCAGAGCTCCTTTCTATCTGCTAGATAGTTGCTGCCTGATTAACGAATTGCTTAAGAAAAGCCTATGAGATCAGTGAAGTGTGGAAATTTTTCTTTTAGTCCTCTGCTCTCCTTTGAAGTTTTACAGATGAGGGGAAGAGACTGGCTTCTTTTTAGAAAAAGGAAGGGAAGGAGGGAAGGAGAGAAGGGAGAGAAGCGGGGGAAGGAGGGAGGGAGGGAAGGAAAGCAGAAGAAATGCTGTCCCGGAATCAGTGGGTCTGAGTTCTTAAACAAGTGCTGACTTATTCCATGGGGCCCATATCCCGTGTTCTGGTGTCGATTTCTTCATCAATATAAGGACCAGTGGTTCCCAGCCAAAGACCACGAACTCACCCTGGAGGCAGTAGTAGGGTTTCACAATACCACATATCACCCAAATCCTACCAGAACACATCCGCTTTTCCACCCAGTGGACGCAGAGGATACTCCTTCCCTCTGCGGCACAGCTCTGTAGGGCGCCCCACGGCACCAGCTCTGTGCGCCTGGCTGCTCCCTCCCCCTCATCAGCCTGGTGAGCTCCCTGAATGCACACACACCCTACAAGTAATGAAAACGCCCTGCTGGAAAAGCTTCAGGAGAGGGAGAGCCTGACAGTAAAACTACTGAATATTTAGGCTGGAATGGCAAAGTGGCCTCAGAGACCCTCTAAGACCCTGGCCTTAGACAAACCACAGGCTTTACTCCCTTCTCTGGTCAAGTGAGAGGCGCGGTAGCTTTCTAGTTCTGTATTTCCGTTTTCTATGCTTTGTAACAAACTGGCACAAACTTAGCAGCTTAAAAGGAGACTCACAGTTCTGCAGGTCCAAAGACCAGGCCAGCTTGGACACGTTCTCAGCTCAGGCTATCACGGGCTGAAATCAAGGTATGAGGCAAAGAAAACTCGGCTTGTAGAAAGGGCTCAGGTGATGAGTTGAGGCCCACCCAAATACCCCCTTAGCATAAGGTAAACGGACGAGTAATGATAACTTTACCTACAAAATCCCTTTCACAGGGGTAAAGCTAGGGGTGAAGGTCACGGGGCCACCTTAGAACCCTGGCTGCCACATTCCATTGTAATTATTATTATTTCAATAATTTCTTTTCTGTCTTCCACCATTTTCTCATCTATTACATGGGGGTGAGGATATCAGTCTCTCTCGCTTCACTGGATCTTGCCATCGTTGTGGGTCATGTCAGCGTGTCGGAAGCATCAGTGGGCTTGGATGTTGAGTGAGTATGAAGTGTCATTACTTGAAGGTAAAGGAGAGAAGAAATAAATCTCTCTGAATTTTATGAAAGATAAGTTCCTACCCTCCTGAGCTCCTGAATAACAATAACGAGAGACCCTCTTACTCTTAAGATTTTAAGGCTACATTTGTCAAAGTACTTTATGCAGGCCACAAATCCTGCCAGGATCCTCTTAATAAAGAGGCTTTATGTCCAACTGGTTTTGAAAAATGCTGCACTGAGGATCTTCAGCCTCCGCCCCTCCCACCCCCACCCCCGCCCCCGTGGTAACTTACCAAATGCAATAACATATTCAAGCACGTGAGAAATGCTGCAGGTAATCAATATATGTGGCCACAGGTCCCTCTCATTTCCTGTTTTTTTGTCTGTTCCTACTTTTTACAACTAGATCATAAGCCTCATGAGAGCACAGATTTGGGGTAGCTTCCTGCTGCAACCCCAGTGCCTACCACAGAGCTGAGTACACAGTCAGGGTCAAGTACATGGTTATTGGGAAAATTAAGGAACCAGTGTTCCACGAACACATCTTGGGAATTGCTGATCTTAGAATCATACATATGAGCTGGTCCAGCTGACCAAGGCGGGCTCGTCCTGAAGATGAGGAAAACAGCGTCTCGAATCCATCAATGTTGTTCCCACTGCGACGGGCTCCAAAACCAGCAAATCAAGCCGCGCAGCTGCCCACAGAGCCGAGGGCACAAGAGATCATACAGCTCTCCACGGGCACCCGAGGTTTGGTGGTCTCGGTAGCCCTCACAGAATCCGGTTAAAGAAAGGCTTCTTTACTCTATGTGCACCGGAACCACCTAGTGCTCTTGCTAAAATGCAGATTCTGATTCCGCAGGTCTAGGCCAGGGACTATGCAACACATCTCAGGTGACAGGATGATACGGGTCCATGGGTCCCACTTGGAGAGGCGAGTTGTAGAGGATAATGGCTTTGGGAGTTGCCTCGTGGGCCCACCCTAAACTACACAAGGAAATGCTTCGCTGCATCACAGCGACAGCTTTGGTCTTCTGTTCCTCAGAGGCCTGCTTGTCCCACAGCAGACCCGCCAAGGGCCCACCACAGTCATGGAAGTGAAATCAACCTTGTGCTCAGAAGGGTAACGTCTATCCATGCACTGGAAATACTCTACTACAAGAATGGCTTTCTAAGGGCCGCATGTCATTCCACTGTACAAAATCACAGTTTATTAAATAAAATCCCTTTGAAACATTTAGATTGTTTACAGCTTTCCACTGTTACATGCAAAAGGGAGACAGGAAATCCTTATAGCTTAGACTTTGTTCAAGTACCAATTTTTCCTTAGGATAAAATCCTGGAAGTAGAAACACTTCATTTGAACTTATGATGCCTTTGGTTTTTGTGGCTTTGTTTTTGGTTTTTTACTTCTATTTCCTTTCTTCATTTCTGGCTCCAAATGTCACAACTGTGATGAAGGGGTATGTGTGTGTGTGTGTGTGTGTGTGTGTGTAGAAGACAGAAAGAAAGAAAAAAAAGAAATATTCAAGGAAATCAAGACAAAAATTATTATTTCTCATAAGCATTAATCCAACTTCTATTTTCTTCCAACTCTTCCTTGCCCAAAACACAAAAACGTTTACTATTTCTTCTCAATGTTGAGCCCTGGACCTCTAGAATGAATATTCTCTAATCATAACCATCAACCACAGAGTAGCCAAAATATTGGCATTCAATAAAGGGCATTTATATTCTCATCTATTCTCCAGAAGCTTAAAATGTGGCCATTTGTATAAACAGATGGGAATCATTCTCTTCACCAACACACTGAACAGGGGCATGAGGGGAAGAGGGGTTACAGAATCTACAAAGAAGCACATAAACAAGCATGTCATTTTTGCTGGAGAAAACGCCGGTCAAAATTTCAGACAAATTTTTTGTGACACAAACTATACATATATATTTTTTTTAGTATTTCTCAAAATAATCAAGTCTGACCTGAATTTGCGTTTTTAATCCCCATTTTACCCAAATACCACCAGGACAGGTTCACTCAACCCCACTTAAGAGTTCACATGCACAGGTATTGAAAGTTCTATAAATTAGCCACCAAAATTCATGCCAACACATACAGCCACCATGAAGCAGGAGAAACAATTAGAGCTAAAACATTTTTTAAGCTAAAATTTTTAGAGCTAAAATTTTTTTAAGAGTCGGGGGCAGAAAGAGGGGAGCTATTTGCATAAATGGCTGTCTGCAATAATACTTTTCTACATTCTACTGGAGTTTAAGTTACTTACATTCATCCGTTTAGAGCATGCAGTTCAAAAGGTTCCCTTGTAACCATCTGTAGTCAGTCCCTGGCACTGGAGCACTAGGCAACCACAAACCCACTTTCTTCAACCATAGTTCTGTCACTTTCAGAATCTCATCTCAATAGAATTATACATGGTAGAGCCTTCTGTGTCTGACATCTTTCATGCACCATGATGGTTTTAGGACTCCTCCATGTTGTTGTGTCTATCAGTAGTTCTTTCCTTTTTATTGCTGAGCCATAGCCCACTGCATGGCTATTCCATATCTTGTTTCTCTACGCACCGGTTGGTTGACTTTGGATTATTCCTGATTTTAGGCTAGTATGAATAACGCCTCCATGTGTGGTCACATGTCTTTGTTTCTTGAATAGACAGCAAAGAGCAGAATTGCTGGGTCAAACGGTAAGAGTACACTCATCTTGATTAAAAAAAAAAAGTCAGACTTGTTTTGAAGAAGGCTATATCATTTTTCATTTCCAATAGCAACATGAGAATTTCAGTGGATTCATATTATTTTTCAACACATTACTACTATCAATCTTTTCAGCTACTCTTGGGAGTAATAACTGGTATCTCGTAGTGGTTCTATTTGCATTTCCCTAATAACTAATGATGTTGAGCATCTTTTCATGTTTGTTGGTAGTTTCTATATGTTCTGTTGTGAAATGTCTGAATCTTTTTGATCATTTTTTAAATTGTCTTATTATTGAGTTCTAAGAGTTCTTTGCACTTTTGCACTTTGCAGCTTTATCAAATATGTATTTGGTAAATATTTTTCCCAAGCTGTTGTTTTTTATTCATTTTCTTGTCTTTCTATGAGTAAAAGTTTACAATTTTGATGAAATCCAATTTATAATTTCTTATTCTTATGGTTTATACTTTATGTCCTAAAAAATCTTTGTCTAACCCAAGTTATGATTTTTTGTTTGCTCATTAAAATATTATAATACCTAATTATTTTTCATTAATTTCAGCGTAGGGCCTGAAGTTAGAGTCAAAGTTCATTTTTTCCATATAAATAACCAATTGTTCCTGCACCACATTGGAAAGATTATCCTTTTACCAATGAACTACCTTGACACCTTTACTGAAAATCAACTAACCACATAAGGGTGATCTGTTCCAGGACTCCCAATTCTGTGCCAAGATCTACAACTCTATCCTTAGGTCAAAACCACACTGACTTTATCACTGTAATTTTACAGTAATTATTTTCTTAAAGTAAATTCTATGCCCAATGTGGGAATTGAACTCAATAACCCCAAGGTCAAGAGTTGCATGGTCTACCGACTCAGCCAGCCAGGCACTACTTAGAGTAATTCTCAAAATTAGGAAATATTAAGTCCTTCAATTCATTTGTAATTGTTTGATTTTTCTGGGTCCTCCTTTGTATTTCCATGTAAGTTTTAGCATGAGCTTGTCACAGCAATGTCCACAATAGCCAGACTATGGGAAGAACCTAGATGTCCATCAACAGAGGAATGGATAAAGAAGATGTGGCATGTATATATACAATGGAATACTATGCAGCCATCAAAAGAAATGAAATCTTGCCATTTACAATGACGTGGATGGAACTAGAGGGTATTATGCTTAGCGAAATAAGTCAATCAGAGAAAGACAATTATCATATGATCTCTCTGAAATGAGGAACTTGAAAGGCAGGGTGGGGGGTTGTGGGGGGTAGGGAGGGAAAAGGTGAAAATAGATGGGATTGGGAGGGAGAAAAACCATAAGAGACTCTTAATCTCAGGAAACAAACTGAGGGTTGCTGGGGGGTGGGGGGTAGGGATAGGGTGGTTGGATTATGGACATTGGGGAGGGTATGTGCTATGGTGAGTGCTGTGAAATGTGTAAGCCTGATGATTCACAGACTTGTACCCCTGGGGCAAATAATACATAATATGGTAATAAAAATAATTTTAAAAATTTTTTAAAAAAAGAATTAGCTTGTCAATCTCTTTTTAAAAAAAAA
>PISX010025987.1:0-25242 GCA_004024625.1 Mellivora capensis | reverse complement strand
AAAAAAAAAATTGGGAAAAAAAAAACAAAAAACAGACACATAGATCAATGCAACAGAATAGAGAAACCATAAATGGACCCTCAACTCTACAGTCAACGAATCTTTGACAAAGCAAGAAAGAATGTCCAATGGAAAAATGACAGTCTCTTCAACAAATGGTGCTGAGAGAATTGGACAGCCACATGCAGAAGAATGAAGTGGACCATTTCCTTATACCACACACAAAAACAGACTCAAAATGGATAAAGACCTCAATGTGAGAAAGGAATCCATCAAAATCCTTGAGGAGAACACAGGCAGCAACCTCTTCGACCTCAGCTGCAGCAACTTCTTCCTAGAAACATCACCAAAGGCAAGGGAATCAAGGGCAAAAATGAACTATTGGGACTTCATCAAGATCAAAATCTTTTGCACAACTAAGGAAACAGTCAATAAAACCAAAAGACAGCTGATAGAATGGGAGAAGATATTTGTGAATGACATATCAGATAAAGGGCTAGCATCCAAAATCTATAAAGAACTTTTCTAACTCAACACCCAAAAAACAAATAACCCAATCAAGAAATGGGCAGAAGACATGAACAGACATTTCTGCAGAGAAGACATCCAAATGGCCAACAGACACATGAAATAGTGCTCAACATCACTCAGCATCAGAGAAATACAAATCAAAATCACAGTGAGATACCACCTCACACCAGTCAAAATGGCTAAAATTAACAAGTCAGGAAATGACAGATGTTGGCAAGCATGCGGGGAAAGGGGAACCCTCCTACACTGTTGGTGAAATGAAAACTGGTATAGCCACTCTGGAAAGCAGTATGGAATTGCTCAAAAAGTTGAAAATAGAGCTACCCTACAACCCAGCAATTGTACTACTGGGCATTTGCCCCAAAGATACAAATGTAGTGACCTGAAGGGGCACATGCAGCCCAGTGTTTACTTTTAAAGCAGCAATGTCCACAATAGCCAAACTATGGAAAGAGCCTAGATATCCATCTATCAACGAGTGGATAAAGAAGATGTGAGATACACACACACACACACACACACACACGAATATTATGCAGCCATCAAAAAATGAAATCTTGCCATTTGCAATGACAGTGGAACTATGGAACTAGAGGGTATTAGGCTAAGAAAATAAATCAATCAGAGAAAGACAATTATCCTATGATCTCACTGATATGTGGAATTTCAGAAACAAGGCAGAGGATCATAGGGGAAGAGAGGAAAAAATGAAAAGATGAAACTAGTGAAGGAGGCAAACATAAGAGACTCTTGATCTCAGGAAAAAGAACTGAGGGTTGCTGAAGTGGACAGGGGTGGGAGGGATGGGGTGGCTGGGTGATGGACATTGGGGAGGGTATGTGCTATGATGAGTGCTGTGAGTTGTGTAAGACTGATGAATCACAGACCTGTATCCCTGAAACAGATAATGCATTATATGTTAATGAAAAAAGATTTATTTGAGAGATAGTGAGAGAGAGAGCATTGGGGGGTAGAGACAAAAGGAGAAGAAGCAGCAGACTCCCCACTGAGCAGGGTACTCCCCACTGAGCAGGCTTAATTCCAGGACCTGGAGATCATGACCTGAGCCAAGGGCAGATGCTTAACAGACTGAGGCACCCAGGCACCCATCCTATGGTTTTCTTAATAACATTTTCTTTTCATTAGCTTACTTTATCATAAGAATACAGTATGTGATACATAAACATATAAAATATTTGTTAGGGGCACCTGGGTGGCTCAGGGGGTAAAAGCCTCTGCCTTCGGCTCAGGTCATGATCCCAGGGTCCTGGGATCGAGCCCCGCATCCGGCTCTCTGCTCGGCAGGGAGCCTGCTTCCCCCTCTCTGCCTGGCTCTCTGCCTACTTGTGACCTCTCTCTCTCTCTCTGTGTCAAATAAATAAGAAATATCTTTTAAAAATATTTGTTAATTCACTGTTTATATTAATGACAAGGCTTCCTGTCAACATTAGGCTATTGGTAGTTAAATTTTGGGGGGAATCAAAAGTTACATGTGAATTTTCAACTGCACAGGGGTTGGTGCCCTGAATCCTCATGTTGTTCAAAGGTCAACTGTACTTCCAATGATCCTCACAACACTAGGAAGTAATGATAATTATGTCTTTTTTTTCTGACTGATACTTTGAGCAAAAACAGCTTCCTGGATTTTTGCCCCAGATCTACCAGTAAATTTCTGTATGACCTCTAAAGTTGCCTGTCTGGTCCTCAGTGTCCTCAGGTGTAAAGTCAGGTGGAAGAACAGGCAGTCGGTTCAATGGCACGAAGTTCATTTCTAGATATCAGAACTGTGATTTCAGGCATCTCCAAATTAACTTTGTATCTCAGCAAGAGTACTTTAGTATTAATTATTGATGAAATCACATCATAATGTCTTAGCCATTGTCCTAGTATACTTTGTGCAAATGATAATGTTTTTAGTAATATGAGCACCCTGTGTAGCACTTGTTTTGAATCTTTGCAAATAGTGTTTTGTTTACTTCTTTTCTTTAAAGTAGTGCAGAAGATTTACAAGTCACACTTGCAACAATATTAAACTAGATTTAAAGATTGCTTTTGACATGTATTATAAATAACTGGAATTATCTAAATAGTCAAAACACAATAATTAAGAGGTGGATAGAGTAGTTTTTCATTCATGTTGTTTACAGTAAGGTGAATTGGCTGGCATATAAAATGTAATTACTGAAGGGGAGGAAGATTCCAAAGACAGATCTACAAATAATCTAGGTGTCAGATGAAAAATTTCAAGTAGAGAAAGAAATGCTCACTTTGATTTGTCATAAACTAAATTAAATACAGAAAGCAATACAAGCTTTTGTCAAGATTAACCCTTTTCCCCCCAAATATATGGGGATAGTTGGTCTCAAAGATTAAAACTGAATATAATCCAGTAGAGAAAGAAGTGACTTTTTTTTTAATCCAGAAAAAAATTTATAAAGAGAAAACAACCTATGAAATAAATTTAAAACCTGGGATAATGTTGCTTGGGTTGTGTAGCTCTTGGAGAAGCTCTTGAGAAGCCCTATAGACCTTGCTCCTCTTTATCACTAGAGTTGAATGTGGAAAGCAAATTAAATTATCTTCAGTTGCATGGTCTACTTCCAGTCATGAGGTCTGAAAAGGGTTTAGATGGAATGGAGGAGTTTAGAATTCACTGACTGCTTTGATTTGGGGCACTTTGTTTTAAATGATGGGGAAAATTTTGGTGAGGACTTTCCTTGAGTCATTTATTAAAAATTCCATATCACTGGTTTTTTTGGGGGTTTTAATAATAATGTACACATATAGATTAAGTGCTCTTTTTTCCCATACAACTGACATGCTTTTTTTTGGTCTTTCACATCTAGTATTGAATTATACTGTTATAGTCATCAAAGTTATTATTAGGGGGGATTTAAAGTCCTCTTAAAAGCAAGTTTCATAATCCTAATTTTAAGTGTATCAAATTTAAGAAGTGTAATAGTTCAGTATATACATATGTATGTGTGTATATATGTACATATATACACAATTATTCTTTTATTAAAAATCTTTTCATGACTTCAATACACACCGTAGTTAAGCATGATAGAGACATTTTCCCAGCAGTGGTTGAATTGGGAGAAAAAGGCCTAGCACCCCTTCTTTCCTCATCCCCAGGTGAAGTCACTGAGATACCACTGCAATTTGAAAAGCAATAGTGTAGTTCACATCCTTCCCATTAACATACAAGGAAACTGAGGCCCAAACATGGGGCCCTGTTCCCCATCTGAGACCCACTCACCGCCCCCCCGAGACCCGCCCTGAGCTCAGTGATAAGATGATGGTAAACTCTTTCTTTGAATATCCAATGTCCTGTTCTCTAGTCACACAGAGTGAATGATTTGGGTCTGTGACCTTGAACACATCAGTTGACCTCTTCGAACTGATATATTCTTGTCCTAAAACTGGAAATATGCTAGGAAATATTAAAACAGGCAGAGGAAGAGCAAATATTCTACAAGATACTTTAACTTAATTTTAATTTTTAAGACTCCAGGGGAAATCCTCCAGAAATCATCAGAGCCTTCATCTACGGAAAATCAAATGGAACAAAGACAATAACAGGAACTTCAAAGGAAGCAAACACTAGGAGAAACTCACTGTTCCTCTGGGCATCTGCAGTGGTATATTCCTTAAATACAGAATGGAGTATTTGCAGTAGAGTAATGTGTGTTTTACCACTTCAGTCCTTGTTAAAATTTTCCATGGGAGTACCTCTAACAGGAGAGAAATGGTAATAAGTATTAGCCCTCCTACCCTCGAACACCAATCTGGAGTATAATTTGATGTGGCTAGTGGCAAACACAAAAATTAATTGCAGCCTCATATTTTACATAAAAGGTAAAATCTCTAGCATTTCACTTTAAAAATTTTTCCTTTTGTATTTAAAATTATGAATTAATTTTAATAGAAAATAAAGTATGTCCACTTAACTATACTGCTAAGTATTATAGCAAGACTGTGGGGAGGAGAAGAGGGCAGAATAAAGAAAAGACACAGATCATTCTAAAATACCTATTATTTCTATGATTAAATATATACATGGAGACCAGAGGATGGTACATTTTATCTATGACTCACCTTTCTGTCCATACTAATTTCACATGAGTGAAGATGAATCCCTTCTCTTATTCTCCTTTGATCCAACAGATTACTATATGATGATGGACATTAATATGTATTTTCTGAGGGATTTATTCTTCTATACCCATAAATCCTGCTACACCCAAACCTTTTAGCATTTTCTATCTAACACATCCAAATCTGTATAAATAAACATCTAGAGAAATATAGGTTAGATGCACATAAATACTTAAATTTGGCTTTGCAAAGCATTACGTGTTCTTTAAAAAGTTCTGTCCATTATTTTCAATCAAAAGAAAAGTAAATGCATATATAGACACACACATAAAGGCATAAGTAATAATTACTTAATTATAATTAAGAGCAAAACTTTTGCACAAAGAAGTACATTTCTACCTGGCTGAATCAAAGAGTAAAAGAAAAAAAGTGGGTGATGGGGTGGAAGTATGCTGAGAGGACTCCTGCAGGTCTCTGAGATTGAGTCATGCACAGACCTTTACAGATTTCTTCCAAACTGTTCAGTGACATCTTGTTGGTAGTTTGAATCAACGTAGGTGGGAGTAGTGATACAGTGGGAATCAGCAAACATGATCAGGATTTGTTTCCCCAAGCTTGGATCAGTAAATATGAATCCACACATCACTATTTAAGATCCTAAAGAACCCAAGGAGGACTTTTTCAAAAGTTGATCAGTTGTCAAGACTCCTTATTTTCTATTTCGTACAGGTAGACTTACTTTAGTACTTTTCTTGCCTTCCAGTTCCCTGGGTTGATACTTTTAGATGTATTTGCAGCAGATTTACTGGTTAAAATGCTGCCTAAAAACAAATCTTGTTGTGCTATATTAAATATCAGAATGCTCCAAGAAAACAATAGTGACATCACACGGGGTTAAGAGAAAATAAGTGATAAATATTTGAAGAAAGATGGGAACTGGTTTGGAGTAACATCAGCAAGATGGCTAAGTAGGAAGCCCTGGACTCTTGTTCTTCCCACAAACACAACAATTCAGCAACAACTCATGATAGTTCCCTTAATGAGAAATCAGAAAATGTAAATTGTGACAATGACAACAAAGTGTGTGTAGGGGGAGGAGCAGGGATGATAAGGTGTAGAATCTTTTTATGTGACTGAACTGAAGCTGTCACTAGCTTAACATAAACCCCAGGGTAAACACACACACACACACACATACACACAAAACCTATATAGAAGCTACACAAAAGAAAAAGAGAAGAAAATCTAAGCATATCAATTCAAAAAATTGACAAAGCACAGAAGGTACCAAGAGAAGGAGAGGTAGAAAAAAGAACAAGACTAACAGAAAACAATAAACAAAATGGCAATTGTATATCCTTCCCTATTGGTAATTACTTTAAGTGTAAATGGATTAAAAGCCCCATCAAAAGATAAAGAATGGCTGAATGGATGGAAAAAAAAAAAACAAAAAAACAAAAAAACAAGACCCAGTGGATTGAAACAAAGTAGAAGTTTGTTTCACTCTCTCATAAAAGAAGTCGGAATGTAGGCAGTCCAAGCCTTCCATGGCTGCTCGACTATCTATCATCAAGGGCCAAATTATTTTTATTTTTTGTTTTACAGCATTTTTATGTGCCTTAGGGTCTAACGTGGTGCTTGAGCCTCAGTCATTATTTTAGCATTCCAGAAAGCAGAAAAAAATATACTGAGGAAGCAATGAAGAGAGAAGAATGTACCCCTCCCTTTAAAGACACTTAAGAAATTCCTTTAGAAGTCCCACATGATAATTCTGCTTATGTTTCTTGGCTAGAAATTAGTCACATTGTCATACTGGACACAAGGAAAACTGGAACATGTACTCTTTATTCTGGATAGCCATATAACCAACTACAAATCAGGGGGTCTATAACTAAGAGAAGAATTAGGACTACATATTAAGGCAGGAGAGTAGTAATCTTTTCCACAGCTATGCATGCAAGTCCAATCTATAGCCTTTTAAAACTATGGATAAATGGTGTTTCAATTACCTGTTGCTGTGTAACAACCTCCCCACCCCCCCAAAAAAATTAGTGGTTTTAAATAACAAGATTTTCTCATTTCTTACAATTCCATGTTTACAATTGGTTTTGCCCAGTTAGATGGTTTTTCTGACCTACATGTTATCTGCTGAGAGCACCCATGAGGCTAATTTCAGATGAGAGCTTGACTGGCACTGGAATGTCCAAGACAGCTTTGCACACGTCTTTGTAGGGAACACGGAGATGTCTAGAAGGCTGCAATCTCACCCTTTGCTCCATCAGGATAGCCAGGTCTCTCTATATGGTGACTCCCGACTATGAGGGCAGGTTTAAGCCAAGAGGCCTCCAAAAGCTGAGGACTAGCTCTCAGAATGGTACTTCTACTGCATTCTACTGGTCAAAGCAAGCCACAAAGTTATCCCAGATACAATAGCAGGAGTAAGACTCTACCTTCATATGGTAGGTGTGGCACATGCACGGAGTGAGAGGAAGAATTGCTGGCGGCCATCTTTGGAAGCGACATTCCACAACAGCCTATCACTTCAGTTAGGGATCCCCAGGAGGCTAGGGGTTGGCTGAAGTTGTCTGTATTTCAGAGGGAAAGGAGAGGAGAGGAAATTCACAGGTGATTGTGTTTCATATACAAGAGTAAAAATGACTAGCTTACACTGATATTTCAGAGTCCAAGTTGACCAGATATTGTGAAGGCCCCATGTAGAGATATCCATAATTTCTGCAAAGAATAGCCCTGAAAATAGCAGAATTACTCTCACATAGAATTGTTGGCAGTGTAAGTTGGTATACCCTTTCTAGGTATAAGTCTTAAAAATATGTGTCCTATTGATTCAGTAATTCTGATTTTTTAAAAAGATTTTATTTATTTATTTGACAGACAAAGATCACAAGTAGTCAGAGAGGCAGGCAGAGGGAGAGGGGGGTGAGCAGAGAGCCCGATGTGGGGCTCAATCCCAGGTCCATGAGATCATGACCTGAGCTGAAGGCAGAGGCTTTACCCACTGAGCCACCCAGGCGCCTCAGTAATTCTGATTTTGAAGTATCTATCTTAAGTGCATATTTTAACAAGCATGAACACATTCACATGCAAAAATGTTCAATGCAGTATTTTTGTATACTAATGAAAAAGTGGGAATAATTGAATATTTTTTTTAATAATTGAATATTTATCAGAAAGATTTATCTAGAGGGATGATAAAATATACTGCAGCTTTCTCTGCCTGCCATTCTGTCTGTCTGTGCTCACTCTCTCGCTCTCTCTCTCTGACAAATAAATAAATAAAATCTAAAAAAATATATACTGCAGCTTTAAAAAATAATAATGTTTGAAAGGTCTTCACCTATTTGAAGTGGCAAAAGTAGTCCAAGGAGGAGAATATAAATTGTTTATGTACACATTGCATATAATTTCCTTTTTGCAAAATATACATAAAAATGTCTGAAAGGACATATAACAATATGTTAATAATGCTCATATATGGCTACTAATATTATGGTCTCTTTTTCTCAGCTGTAGTCTCTAAACTTTTTAATAAACAAGCATTATTTGTGTACTAAAATCATATTAAATGCAGTATTAAACATCGAAGCAATTGCATAGTATCCACTTGGCTTGGCTTATGTTTTCCAGACATAACCATGTGAGTGAGTTTATATGAGTCCTCACTGTTCTTCCCAAGGAGCAGAAAATTATATTCAGACATTCTTTTTCTGGATTTGTGAGCCCAAGCATCCATGTGGATGCTACCTCCCTTCTTCGTGTGGGCTATTGTTCAGTTTTTCAGCTGTACTTTGGATAACTACAGCAGAGCTAGCATTGAGGTTATCATCTCTGATAGCAAATGAGAACAAAGTCCTAGGAACCTGGATATTTTCCAAACCTGCATAGAAAGCCAGAGAATCCAAAGGCATGAGACCCAGAGTAAAAGATTTACTAAGATAAAACTACAGTTCAAAAGGCCAAAAGCCCACATTATTTTGCTGGATTTTAACTAACTCACTAAGTCAGTAAGAATGATCATGTGCCCAGTTTGGGCAGGACATTGAATGAAATGGTGACCCCAGTCAGTAGTAGACAGGGTCCTGGTCTTGAACGAGACAGAGAACACAGACCCCCCAGGAAAGCCATCAGCAGCCTTTTCAGAGCAGCCAACCCACAAAGAGATACTAGCACAGAGGTCCTGGGCATGCAGAGTCTGCAGAGACCTAATTATTTTCCCCTAAAAAATTGGACCTCTGCCTTTGTTTTTATTCTCGCATTAATAGAAAACCATATGATACTGAAAGCCTGGATGAAATTTCTGCAAACATAGGTCTGCTCACTTCCAATCCATTTCTGCTCCACTGACGACCATTCTTGATAAATCCTGCTCAAGCATCACCTCCAGGATCTGTATGTAGATATGTATGTATGTATGTATCATCTATCTATCCTCTGGATATATAAATCTTTCAGGGAGTGATCTAGCCAAATCTACTCTTCCAATGTTAGACTCAAGCTAGTACCTAAAACTGTTCAGGACAACCAGCTGGCATCCATCTCTCAAACACAACCTGGACATTCAGACCTTTGTGCCTTTCTTCAACAGCCACATTCATTTAACAGTAAAACACGTTTCCCCCAAATCTGAATCCCTCCTAATCTTCAAGACTCAATCCAAATTCTGTATCCTTCTGAACCTTCTGAAATTCTCTCTAACCTCAGCAGATGTAACTATCACCATTGACACCCTTTTGTCCTCTTAATGTCAGGGCTAGCTATATATTTGATACCATTTATGTATTCTTTTGGATCGATACCTTCAGTATTCTATGCTGGGTTGTTAATTTTCTTTTCAGCTTTATTGTAAGAACATTTTATTTGAAAATTTATATAGGTAACTTATAAATACAATTTCATCAAAATGCAAAATAATAAAACCTAGCATTGTTGAGTACTCATTATACTTCAGTATTTAACAGTGAGCTTGGGGCGCCTGGATGACTCAGTTGGTTAGGTGCCTGGGTCTTGGTTTTGGCTTTGGTGGTGATTTCAGGTTGTGGAATCAGCTCCATGTGGGGCTTGGCTTTCAGCAGAGTCTGCTTGAGACTCTCTCTCTGCTGCCCCTACCCCTCATGCTCGCATGTGCCTGTGCACTTTCTTTCTCTAAAATACATGGATGGATCTTTTAAAAAATAAGAATAAAAAAATAAAAAAAGAGTGGTGCCTGGGTGGCTCAGTTGGTTGAGCATCTGCCCTTCGGCTCAGCTGGTGATCCTGGAGTCCCGGGATACAGCCCCTCCTTGGTCTCCCTGCTCAGTGGGGAATCTGCTTCTCCTTCTGCCCCTTTCCCTTTCTCTCTCTCTCAAATACATAACTAAAATCTCAAAAAAATAAAAATAAAAAAGAGTTTTACATGTACTTATTTAATTCTCTTAACAATTCTATGAGGTAGCTAATACTATTATTTGCATTTTGCTTAAGGAAACCAGGGTACAAAGAAGTTAAGGAACTTGCTCAGTCTCTAGAGCTGGAACTCTTAACCTCTATATCATATTATTTCCCATTAGTATAGAATAATATAAAATAAAAATTTGACAGTCTATGCAAGTGGTACGATTATATGATACACCCCTGCCTCCATTAGCCTTGGTTAGGTATCTCTCCAGAACTTTATCTACTCATTTGCATGTTCATTCACATGCATAAGTACCAGGTATGAGTCTCATTCCATGAAGTATACACAATTATTTTTCTATAACTGAATTTAATTGGTCTTAATTTTTATGATGGCAGAAGCATTCTTTTCTAATTCCACATCTCCTTGACACCATTTCTTGGGTTGTATCTGTGTTCCACGGAGGATCCCAGGTACTACATCATGGGGATCCATAAGGACCTCCATCCTAAGATATCCATGACTCCATCTGATCCTTATTTATAAAGATTACCGTTACTGACTGCTAGGCTCCTCCACATGTAGGTCTCTCTTAGCTACTCCTATGTCCCTCAAAAGCAGATTTAAAGTCATTTCACTGTTTCTGAACATCCCTTGGGCTGAAGTAGGAACCCAGGTGGGCCTACTTAAAACCCTTCACCACCCAAACACCTTCTTGAAGCAGGGGGAGCTCAGTGGCCTTGCCTCAGGAACTACTTGGGAAAGTCTGTAGAGAACAGACCAAGGCCCATCTGCTCTTGGATTCCTCAATGGTTCTGTCTCAATGGAAACATAACCTGTTTACCTCCTTTCTTTGATACTTTGATTCTCCTGTTTCAGGGGAAGAATTGCTCTAACTGTGTTCTCCTAAATCTTCTAAACTCAAAAGCCAAGACTTCACTCTTTTAGCTTGTTCCCTATCACAGCATTCCTCCCTTGTGGCAGGAAAATGAGATGCCCTGACAGCCTACACAAGGAGAAGGTTCACGGGGTACAGAAACAATGGAGAAAATGCTTCACTATCTCAAAATAGCATCCCACTGTTTAGATGTAGGCACATATTCAAATATATATTCTATAGCAGCCATATATTATTGGTGGGGTTGACTCTACAGAAAACCCTTAGAGTGAGTTTTAATTTGGCTTAGCCAATCAGGATCCTCCCTTTTGTATGCTGAGTGATTGCCAACGATAGGCCTAGGTAGCCTAAGGTGGTCCAAGTAGAGGAAGATCAAGAATTGTATTGCATGTTGAATGGAGAAACACTTCCTCTCTCTCCCTGATATAAATGAAGAAGCTGGTTATCTCAGTTTCTGCTTGCAGCCATTTTGTGAACAGTAAGGACGCTAGACCAAACACAAAGCTGATGCTTGGAGGTGGGTAAAACTCAGCGTACTGAGGGAGACAATATTAGTCTTGACTGAAACTGCCTGAAGCCTGAACTGGCTGTTGACTTTTCCTTGATTATGCCAATGAGTTATTTTTATTATCTAATTCAATTTAAGTAGGTTTTCTAGTAATTGAATTTGAAAATATCTTAATAGACACAGATGTCTAGAAATGGAATTGCTGGGTATGGGGCATGTTATTAAAATTTTGGAAGATGGTGTCAAACTACGCTCAGAAACACTTTGCCAATGTACATTACTTCCATCTGAGTATTTTAGATTACCTGTTTCTTTGCACATTCGCCGACAATAAAATGGCATCAATTTGTTGATCTTTGCCAGTCTGCTGGGTAAAATATAATAATGCAATTTCTCTTTATACTCCTTTATTTTCTATAACATATTTTATGTTCCTTAGGAGAAACCTAACTTAAACTTGCAAATTAATGTTATAGCAATATCTTTTGGTTTAAGACAATCTATTTCAGGTACTAGATATCTGGGAAATTCAAATTTTAACTCTTTGTCAGGGTTATTTTTCCTTTTCCCCCCTTTTCTGACACAAGATAGTGTCTGAAAAATAAAAGCTACAGAGACAGGATTACCTGACCTCACAGGAGTGGAGAGAAAGATCTTTGAACACTTGCATTATCTTCTAAATTCTAAGTGGTCTCTGCTTAGGACTAAATGCTCTGACTAGGACTGAGGATGAAATCGGCAACCCGTGAAGGCATAGAATCTGTTTTTTTTTTTTTACTTTTGTCATGGCTTGTACTTCTGCCCAGATGATTCAGTTCCACCTCACCTCTGTCTGGAACTTGTCGATATTCCCAAGGTCTCCTGACATCCCCAAGAGATCCTTACTCTGGGCTGTTGCCCTGCAACCCAGAACTGTGGTGATACTCCCTTCTGGCCACAGCTCCAAGCCATACCATCAAGACCCCCAACCTCAGGGGCATCTGGGTGGCTCCGTCAGTTAAGCGTCTACCTTGGGCTCAGGTCATGATTCCAGAGTCCCGGGATGAAGCCCTGCATCGGGATCCCTGCTCAGCGGGGAGCTGCCTTCTCCCTCTGCCCTTCACCCAGTTTATGCTTGCTCTCTTTCTTACTCTCTTTCTCAAATAAATAAATAAATAGATAGATAGATAGATAGATAAAGCTTTTTTTAAAATAAAAGACCCCCATGCTGCCTCATCAACAACCTTTCACAACCATGTCAGCAAATCCGTAAGGCTTCCTTATCTCATGGGATCAGAGGGTAATTCCGTGTTATAACTCTGGTCTCTCTCTCTGTCTCTCTCTCTTTCTGTAACTATTTGAACTCTGATGTAACCAAGCAATATTGCCATGGCATTACCTTGTAAGAAAATATTCTCATTACACCTGACCCACCCTTATCACCACCATACATAGACTAGAAAATTAAGCATGGAGCACAAAAGCTCTTCTGCTTTTGTTTTACTTTTCAGCTAAACTAACATGATAACTTCTGGAATTTGAATAGGTTAAGGAGACCATAACATACTTCTCTGGGATGCCTCCTCCTCTCTGATCTACTCCTTTCTTACCACATGGGAATGGCAAAAATGGGCATTCCACTCCATTTCTCTTCTAATTTATTTTCTTTACATGGTAATTCACGTCCTTTTTACATTGACATTTGCCTGACCACTTATCTTCCGGGGATCATGAGGAGCCAGGAGAGAAATCAAGAGATCTAAAAATGTTATTTCTCTTATAGTGAGACAAAAATTTTTCATGGGTTGATTGGTTGACATCCTTCTAGGAATTATCTGTTCACAGTTCTTTCCTATGCTTGTGGGTTATTTTTTCTTCTTAATTGTAATTGTTTTACATAGATTTATTTTCACTTTACAAACACTTATTGGGCCCATTATTTCACAAATATGTGCTTGGTTAGAAAAACAGTTCATGTTGTCATGGAACTAATATTCTCTTAGGGGAGGAGAAATTAACTGAAAAATCAGTGGACTAATCATACTAATTAATGTATTATTCCAAAATAAGTTATGTTTTCTGAATAATGAGAATAATAATTAAGAAGGAGTAATGAAGAAATGTAATGGAGACAGGGATATAAAGAGTGGCTTCTTGGAGGAAATTGTATTTCAACTAAATTGTTGCAAATACTTTTCTCGGTCTCTTTCTTGTCAAATTTGTAAGGTATTCCATCTCAAAATTATATGTAGTCAGATAACTTCCCTATATTCACACTAGCAAATCCCAAAAAAATACATAGTCATGTCAATAGATGCTAAAAAAGCATTTGATAAAATCAACTCCTATTCATGTAAGACTTGCATGTTTCTCATTTGGTTTGGTTTAAGTATTTTCAGTTTTTTTTTTTTTTTGCTTTTTGTGTATTTTTAATGTTTTTATTTTCCTGTACATATGGGATTTTTTTTCCTATTACCTTTTCTAATTGTATAAGAAGGTTATTCCTTTACGTTTATCTTATATTTACCACTGCTTCATAACTATTTTATAAACTCTGATTTTTTTTTGGTTAATTCTTTTGGATTTTTTGGGCAAATAACCAATCTGTTATATCTTTATCTTGTCTTATTGCATTGCCTCAGGCTTTGAGTACACTGATGAATTAATAGTGATAGTGGTAGAAATACTAGCCTTATCACTGCATGTATTTGGGAAGAATTATAATGTTTCATCATTATATATGACAATTGTGATAGGATTCTTATATATAACCTTTATCAAACTATGGAATAATTCTCTTTCCACCTATTAAGACTTCTATTATTGAGAATGGGAGTTGAATTTGATCAAGTGCTTTTTAAGCAGCTGTTGAGATAACCATATATTTTTCCTTTTGTATCTGTTAAAGTAGTGAATCACATTATTAAATAAGTATGTGTTTAAACTGCATTTCTGAGAAAAGTTCTCCTTTGCCATAAAATGTGAGCCTTTTGATATACTGCTGGCTTATTGAAAGTCATTGAGAAACCTATGATTGAGTTTGAGCTTTTTATAGGTATCTGACCTACTTTTCATTAACTTTAATTCCCTCAAGTGTAAAATGAGTACATTCCACTGTATTCACAAAGTAGCTATAAGGATTAGATGAAATTATAAAATCCTTATATAAAAATATATAAAATATATTTAATTTTAATTAATTGATATAAATAGTTATATAAAATTAAATAAAAATATATACACATATATGTATAATTTATTACTCATGGTATTCAAGACCACTGAGAGATCATTCTTGTATCTTCCAGACGGAAAGCATGAGCTACCTAGGATACCGTTACTGAGGATGAACTGAGTGCATTGAATTACCAGTCTGGCTCCTCTCCTTTTTCCTGGTGGAACTGGCTCCAGCCATTGAACAGGTAAGAAGCCCGAGGCACACAAAGTGGTAAGTGAATTTTCCCTAAGACTTCTCCAGTGTTGGAAAAGATATCATGGCTCTCTCTGAGGATTCAGCGATACTAACTGATAGTTCTTAGCTAGTAGCTGGGACCACTTCTTCAAGAATCAAGATTTTATTTTGAAGGATGGAAAGAAAATGGCCCATGGGACGATATTTTGAAGACTGTCCACTAGATGGCATTATGAGCCTATCATAATTGTTTTAACTGGGCATTTATTCACCAGTTAAATACTAATTAGTTAAAGATATTAGAAAATGGAAGTCTGTGATAGTAGCCCTATCTTTGAGAAAGCTATTCGTTCCTTTTGTTTGGATATAAATTAAAGGTAGTAGCAACATAAAACTGTCTAGGGACAATATTTAGCTCTCACTTGAAAGCCTTAATCTGCACAAGGAAAATAATTAAGCTATAGCAAACGGACAGTATACACTATCAGAACAATAAAAAAATCAGTGAGAAATTTTATCCAAAAACAAAACCCCCAAAACCAGCAACTAAACCTTTTTGTTCTCAGTTGAATTGCCTAAACTCTTAGTGAGATAAGTGGATTCCAAAAGAGCTTAGATAAGTATATCAATGACAGGATTAAACACGGCTTTGAAAGGAGGCTGGGTAGTTTGGCAATGCCCAAATAACTTCAGGTTTAGCTTCGAGAAGGATACTTGCTCTGTCATTAATTTGGGCTTGCTTTTGGCAACAGAACATTTAGATGGATGGAGTTTAGAGAGCAATAATAACAAATATTATGATTTTTAATTCTTATATTCATTCTTATTAATTCTTGTGATGGAAAATAACTGAACATGAAGTTAGGACTTTTAGCCTGGACCTCTGAGAGCAGCATTTACCTCGTTGAAACCAAGGCTGGCTGTTCTGTTTTATTCTCCTGTTTTCTCTATACTTTCATTTATCCTCTCCACACATCCCTACCTCCCTTGGGATACCTTTATTCACTCTTTAGTGTATTAGAGGACAAAACAGGTTTATCTCTCTACGCTCTTGAGAAAAGAAGAACATTCCCAAGTTGACAGCTCCCACTGTTCAGAGCAGAAGAGAGTGGTGTATGGGAGCCATTTGGAATCGTGGGTGGGGATACCGTCTTCAGAAGACACATCTATACCATCTGCTGTAAGAGCAGCTGTGAATCTTGTCTCCAGTCATACTTTAACTCTTCCTATTATCACATGCTTGAGACCATTACCTAATAAGTATGAAAAGGATTGCTTTACAACTATGAAACAGCAGACCTTTTATCAGCAGTTACGTAATGAGTTTTATGTAAGGACATGCCTGATAAGGAAAGAACCAATTTCCAATGGCCAAGGAATTGGCCTCCTTCCTCCCAAGGAGTCTTGGGAAAGAAGAAATTCCTCAAGGACATAATGTATAGTAATCCCGTTATCTAGAGACAGGATCCAATGGAACAGTTCATCAATGTCAGGGATCCTATGAGAATACAGTTCCTTATTCAGTTTTCCTGTTTTAAGATTTTAGCTTCAGACTTTATCTCACAGTTTGGGGGAATTCTGTCCTCTCAGTTAATCAGTAAGTGGCCAACATTTTAAGACATGCCATCCTTCTGAAATCAAAGTTCGAGTAGAACATTCTCAGTCAGGTGGCCCAGTTTTCAAGTGCTGAATCACGCTAACTAAGGGGCTGGGTACAAGGACTTAGCAGAGAAGGATTCAGCCAGCGCACATGTGGGTAACAATAGCTCCATTTTAGGACGGTGGAGCTCTCTAGGTCCCTGTGTCAGAATTCCTAGCCAATGGGAGAGAGAGAAATGTGAGCTACCCCTTTTAATTTAGCGGGAGAAAAATGTTTGGAATGTCATTTGCGTAAGTATGACCTCAACTTAGTACAACATGCCCAGGCAGGTGAGACAGGATCCACCATCGTGTGTGTAGAAGAATCAAGGGTGTATTTTGCCCATTTCAGTTACAGAAACTCTTATCATGGGATAATAGTCTCATCTACACAAGGTGAGACTCTTAAGGTAATGTGACTCATAAAGAAATAAACATGACAGAATATATGCAATTACATGCATGTTGAGTCTTCTCAGAAGTGACAAATCTTGTCTTTTGAGAATAGATTTGAATTTTGGAAATAGCCAAAATGTAGGTAGCTTGGAGGTGGTGCAGAGGAGAATCACTTAAAAAAGCTGACTTATGGGCACCTGGGTGGCTCTGTGGGTTAAAGCCTCTGTCTTCGGCTCAGGTCATGATCTCAGGGTCCTGGGACGGAGCCCCACATCGGGCTCTCTGCTCCAGCAGGGAGCCTGCTTCCCCTTCTCTCTCTGCCTGCCTCTCTGCCTACTTATGATCTCTGTCAAAAAAAACCCACAAAAAACACTTTAAAAAAAAGCTGAATTATTGAAAAGGTTGAAGTAGCAGTGCTCAATCTTTTTAAAATATTTATTTATTTCAAATCGGAGCTTCAGTTTTCACAGACTCTCTGGCTGTGGTAAGGGTAGCCTGAAATTGAAAGTTGATGTTTGTAATAATGTGTGCATCTCTCCTGTTTGGACATTCCATGAAAACAAATGCAGCCACTTGGATAGTTAACTTGATAAACTTTGAAGACTCAGTATCTCCCAAGTGGAGGTAGTGATTGAGGATGACTTGACCTAAAGAACTGAGATTTTGAGTTGCATTTCCTTATCAGGAATTCCAAAGATCATCTGAATTTATCCTGATTATTCTGAAATTTCATGCCTTTTTTAAAAAAAATAAAGTCTAACACTATAGGAATGTGTTTGGGGATTATTTTTTATTAAAGTGAATTTTGCCTTATTATTTGCATTTAGGATAATTGGATTTGACTTATAGGAAACATGAGAAAAGAAGATTGTTAAGCAATGTATGCTAGATTAAGATCTTCTAGAGAGAATTGACTTAATCCGGTCTCTATCTTCTCTAGTGATGAAATCACATGATTTGGACTAAAAGTGAAAAATGAAAGAATTGGATTAGCTAAAAAGGAAAAACATTTCTAGACAAAACCCTGAGCCTTCTGTTCTGATGGTCTAGGAATTGGAAATGTGATATATAGCAGTTTATCCAAAGAGCTCTAAATTCTGAGCTGCCCATTTTCAGGAGGAGTGATGACTTTTCCACTGGCAAGACACCATAATCATCTTTAAATAAATTTCAAGCAAAGCTCATTGTTTACAGGTGCTGGGGACATAGCAGTGTTGATGAAATATTAGCAAAGGATATCGACAGAAAAATAAAGGGAAGACGTCCTCACCACAAAATACAGCAAGTCATGGTGTAGCTTTGGGCTCTATACCACCTATATGAGCCTCTATGCAATACGCTGTATATATATATCTGACATATATGTGTGACATGCTTGTGTACATATGCACACATGTATATCACACATGTGTATATATGCATGCATATACATATCACCTATATGAAAGAATATCTGGAAAATTTTCTTTTTAAGAAAATGTTTCTATGGATTTGAGCAAGATTTGCTTTCTCCACAATTCTCTGTCCAACTTTTTTTTTAAAGATTTTATGTATTTATTTAACAGAGAGAGCAAGAGAGCACAAGCAGAGGGAGCAATAGAGGCAGAGGAGAAGTCGGCACCCCATGTGGAGCTTGATCCCAGGACCCTGGGATCATGACCTGAGCGGAAGGCAGAGGCTTACCTAGTTGAGCCACCCAGGTGCCCCAATTCTTTGTCTTCTTATTCAAAATACACTTCTGTGTAAGAAAGTGACTAAAATGTGATTGTCTTCCTCATCAAAGATAATTAGACCTTTTATATTATGAGCTTCCCTCCCTCTACCAAGTCAAACAGTGTTATTTTCCCATTTCATCCTAAAACAGAGACTTCAGGAGCAGGAGTGAAAGGGCAACTGGAAAAGGTATACTAGAAAAAATCCTGAAATGTGGGTTCTAGATCTGCTTTTGACTGTGGGTAGCTTTGTGCCTTTAGGAAAACCCCAAGACCTCTCCAGGCTTTGGTTTCTTGGTGTGTAGAATGTGGAATTGAACCAGAGAGTTTCTAAGGCATTAGGTTTCTACCCAGATGACACTTATTAGAATCACCTAAAGGCCCTGAAGGAGATGAGTTTTATCCCCAGATCCTGCCATAGGACATAGTACGTGTTGCCAGATTTAGCAAATGAAAACACAGGACATTCAATTAAAATTGGATGCCAGATAAATGGTGAATAAATTTTCAGTATTTCTATTTATCTGTCAGCCCTACACATAAGAGGAAGTTAAAGTTTTGTGGATTTTTTTTGTTTTTTGTTTTTTTTTGTGGAATGAATGTACACCATCAAGGCTTTATTACTGGGAATTTTGGATAAAGAATGTAAAATGGTAGGGTTATGTGCTTCAATAGTTTTTCAGTCATACCATATACAGAATCTCTACTCTTTTTTTATTTTTATTTTTTTTAATTTTTAAACAATTTATTTATTTCTTTTTTAAAGTTTTATTAACCTTGATTGGAATACTTTTTCATCCTCTGGCAAAAACTATTATACCAATTAAAATAGTACAAATGATAAAGAAATTTATGGATTTACTTAACAAGAGGTCCAGAACCAAAATGAAGTCATCAAGGACCCCGTGTTCTCATCACCTTTCTGCTGGGACATCAGCCTGGGTGTGTTGGCCTTCCCTTTTAGGTTTGTTTCTGTGATTATAAAATGGCTGATGCATCTCCATATATTATATCTTCACACAATTACCTTCAGAGGAAAAAAGAAAAAGTACATGTCATTTTAACTGGAGGAAAAATCTTTCGTAGGGATTTCTACCCCCAGAACACTTCTTCAAAATCACTGGCCGGAATTGGGTCACGTGCCAGTGTACTAGCCCAAAGGGAGGATGGAAGGCAAATTTCAGGTCTTTTCACTCTTCCTGGTGGGAGGCAGTTCCTGTAAGAATGAAGGAAGTGGTTAAAAATAAATGTGGAGACAACCAAGTGTCATCCCTAGTGTTATCACATCTAGTCTATTCTTTTCCTTTGAATGTCATCAGCATATGGTTGGATTCTTGGATGGTAGGCTAATGCGGAAGAATGGAGAATACTTCAAAATATTGGGAGCCAGATTTTTTAAATGCCCTTATACATTCAGGCCTGACCCAAAACAGAGACATCCACGTTGGTCCCAACATAACCCTTTAAACGTGTTATCATTTAGCCAGAATGATTAGAACTTTAAAAATACACAATTATCCATCCCTTTCTGCCTAGAAAGAAAGAAAGAAAAAGTCTGAAGAATCCTTTTTCCTTTTTTCATTATACACCTCAGTTTTTCATGTTGAGTACATGGCACAAAATTCCAATGAGTATATACACAAAAATCTTAGAAGAACTGGAAGAATCCTCATTTCATAGGGTTTTCCCTCTATGTTGGAATTCATCCAAATGTACTTTCACTTTTAAGTGCACTATTAGAAGGAGGGTAATACAAATAATAATTTTCTTTTGATGCCCATGACTGCTCAAGATCCTTAAAGTGCTCTGTGCACTGGTTTTAACCCCCGATCACTGATCACTTGGAGGAGAGCAGTGTATTTCAGTGCAGAGAGTACTTAACTAGCCTCAAGACCTACAAAAGAGCATTGGCCCTGGTTTTCACACAATGTGATATGTTTTTGTTCACCTTGTAAATGGGGTGTGTAACTGGGGTAAATTCTTTCCAAGTGCTCCTAAAGCACACATATTAAAGTGTATTTTCTTCCCAAAGCTTATATAGAATTCCAAGTGGCGTACAAAATATGTTTAAAATGCTGCATATGGATGGGGTGCCTGGGTGGCTCAGTGGGTTAAGGCCTCTGCCTTCGGCTCAAGTCATGATCCTAGGCTCCTGAGATAGAGCCCGCATCGGGCTCTCTGCTCAGCAGAGAGCTCGCTTCCTCTTCTCTTTCTGCCTGCCTCTGCCTACATGTGATCTCTGTCTGTCAAATAAATAAAAAAAGAAAAAGAAAGTTTATATAAAAAAATGCTGCATATGGAGTAGAGAGAGAAGAAAGAAAATTATCAATTAAGGAATAGCTTATCTATTCCAGACAGAATACTAAATGTCTGACATCTTTGAATTGATTTAACCCTGAAAACAACTTTTTGAGTTATCTTACAGGCTATTGATTCATCCAAGGTCATATAATCTAATGAACATCAGAGACAGAATGAGAATTATTGCCAAAGACGACTCCTGCAAAGGAAGATACGTGGAGTTTTGATGAACACACACTTGATAAGATAGTATTTTCTTAGTCTGTATCTTTGTCCATTAAAATAGAATTTCTACTTAGGGTTGGATTTCAGAGCAGGCTTTAAACCCAAAAGAGCCCACATGATCATTAGCAGGATATCCAATCAGACATATTTTCTTGAGAAAGATCTGCACATTTTCTCCTGCCTGCTACCAAGGATAGGCACATTCTCTGGAATTCACACCATTACACATTCCAATCATAGCAAATAAATCATTAATTATTCACAGGAAGAATGTTCCAAGTTCTCTTCCTTCTTTGGGTGATATGACAGAACAGTGAAAAACAAAAAAATCCTGGGTACTTAGTAGTTGAGCAGTACCTGATCGGATATCTGATATCGCCCTCATCACGGGCGATCTAACCACATTGCTTTATCATTTCCTGAGAGAAAAGATGGGGGAGGGGGGACTATGGAGTTTTTTGTTTGTTTGTTTGTGTTTCTTTAGCTGAGGGAACAAGTAAGTAGAACTTTAACTTTCCTGAACTAACCAAATAAATTTGAATTGTAACCAAGTAAAATTGAAAGCAACTCTAAGTAAAACCGAGTAAGCAAAACTGAACAGTCTTCCAATCTTGAAGTGTGTGCTCATTCCTTAAAAAGGTTCTGATGTATGCATAGGAGATTGTAGTGACAGTTTGAAAAAAGTGTTGGACTTTGGAGGAATCCTGCTTGAGAATATTCAAATGAAAAGTAAGCAATCAAGTCTAGTTATTGCTGGAAAAAAGAAGAAAGAAAGAATTTAAAGGTGAAAAATTGGTCCAGTGGGAAAAAACACCCAAAGATTCTCCTACTAGGTGTGGGCTTTCATCTTTCTATTTTGCAGTAACTGGGACATATAAAGTATTTAATTTGTTTTATGGCATAAAATTCATTTATTCATTTATGTGTTCAATAATTTATTCAATAGTCCTTTCCTGAGTATTGTTTTTGTGTTAGACAGTGACATAGGGACAGAAATGGAGCTATAGGGGCGCCTGGGTGGCTCAGTGGGTTAAAGCCTCTGCTTTCAGCTCAGGTCATGATCCCAAGGTTCTGGGATTGAGCCCGCATCGGGCTCTCTGCTCAGCAGGGAGCCTGCTTCTCCCTCTCTCTCTGCCTGCCTCTCTGCCTACTTGTGATCTCTATCAAATAAATAAATAAAATCATTAAAAAGAAAAAAAAAGAAATGGAGCTATAAATTGGGATGTAAGATTGAAAGTATCACTGCAAAGAGCCAGATACCAAAATTTGAGAAAAAAAGGTGGAAACAAACTCAAAGACATTTTCTTTAGAGTGGCCCGTGAATGCCCAGCCATCCTTATACTGTCCCACCCACTTATTATATAAACTGAAGTGAGGCCCAAGACCCTTGAAAATCTGATCACTTATGAAAAATGTGTCTATATTTTTTGCATTTTTAACAGTGTGCCAAGAACCTGTAAGAAACGTGATTTTGAGTGGAACTAATGATAACAGGGAGTATTAAAACGTGTGATGTTGGTTCTTTAAAATGGTTTAAGTCAAAGATCTTAGGCTAGGGTATGGATTTCAGCTTTGCTTCTCTAGAGGGATCACTTCAGATTACAGTGTTTAAAAGTTTTAGTTCACTCTCAGAACTCTAATTCAATGTTAACTTTTGCTTAGAGAAATGTCTTTTGGAATCAAACCTGAACCATAAGAAAACTTCCACTGACCATTCCCTAGCTAGGGAAACCATTCTTTGCCACTCCCAGTGTTCCTGTCTTGACCCATCTCACGTCTCTTGCTGATTTGTTTCTGAAGTTGGAGGAGGTCAGAGCATGATTCATTAGTACTCTGAAACCCTAGCATCACCTAGGATGCCAAGGGTAGACTTGATGTCAGTGTTAGGCTATCTTGAACAAGAGAAATCCTTCTCTGATCCTAGGGCAGAGACCATTGAAATTGTGTAAAAACCAGGCTCGTACGAACCCTGGCCCATTAATGGGTTACACTGACTTATGCAACTAAAAGGAGAGGTCCTCTAATGGCTCGTGAAACCAGGAAGAAGGCTGACTCTAAAAAATACTAACTATGTGTATTCAAACTGAACACTCCATTGCTCCAGTATTCAGAAAACTGATGAGAAGATCTTCAGTTTTAATCTCTGTGCTGCTAAAGACACACAGAATCTTAAATTGTACCAGACATATCTCTGAATTTTTTATAGATGAATTTTAGCCAAACAGCTGGTAAACAGGTTTCCTTGACATCCTTTACAGAATCCCTGAAGTCTGTTCAACAAAACATACTTAGGGACCTTTTGTGAAGGGAGGTTAAAGGTAACTTACCCCAATGCCTGTCAACTCTTAAGTCACAGCCCATGAATCCATTCAAATATCTCACTGTCTTTCCAAAGATTCCCTTTGACCCTTCATTTCTACTTTGGTCCAACCTCTTATCGCTAATTTCTTCAGTGGGTCTAAGGATCATTCTCCTTGCTCCTACTCTAATATGAAAGCCTATAAAATTCATAAAATGAAAACAATAATACTAGACTTGCCATTATAATAAAGGCTTTTGACCATCATAAAGAGACTAATTTGATCTCTATCTAATTTAAAAGAAGACACCTCATATGTTTTAAGGATTCTAGAAAAGAGGCATCATTGCCATTTTCACTCATTCTCCCTGAACAGTCCTCTTTGAGTTTTAAATCTTGCAACTGTTTTTGTTTTGCTTTGTTTTGTTTTCATCCAAGGTATATCCTATTAAAGTCTGGGAACTAACTATCCTTAGATTAAGATTTTGATTTGTGTTTCTACCTTTTCCCTTCTAATATATTTCCTTAATTGTCCCTTATTCATTTCCCAGAACATCTAATACCCATACACGCAGAGAGCTCACCCTGTTCCCTAAGAGATTCATATGTGTGCATATGATACATATCTTGAAAACAGTTCTTAGTTTCATATAGCTGTGTAGTCAGTGGCTGGTTTCTACTGCTTTTGGAAGACTTGCCAGACCATCTGCAGACCCTTTAATTATATTTTCTGACCCAGAGGGCAACTGGTAGGAACTACATACGTTATGACCATATTCAACAAAATTTCAGGATTCCACTGCCCTAGCTCAGAAGCAATACCAGCTGGTTGGTCTTCAGTGGGAGACAGGGGTTAACAAGGCCCCCACTTCAACTGCAGTGATGCTTCTCTGAGTCAGTAAATACTGTTGACATTAAGAGTAGCATAACTCAGAGCCCATGTAAATATCAATCATCAGCTGGTCAGTATAACAGGACTGGCTATGTGAACAATAATAGAAAGCTTTTCTAGATGCTAGACATACCTTCTTGGGATCAGGAGGAATTATCGGGACTGTCTTTGGCATCACAACAAACTATGGGATCAGGCTAACTAATTTCAATTTTAAGGATTCCCCACCAGAAGAAAATACTCACTAGACTGAAGGAAACAACCCAATTTAGCTGACTCTCCCTGTAGCAGGTGATCTGGATGTGAGGGCATGCAGGACACCAGAAAAGCTATGTAGACCAGTGTTGATTCAGCTGATCTGAAAATGGTCATCTCCTTCCTCCTCAGTGGTCCACCCCAAAGTGACATGAGTTACATATGACCACAGATTAACAATTACACTCCTACAATTCTTTATTCCTGCCTTTCCAACCATTAGTTATCACCTGTAACAACATCACTCTCCTCCCTATGTAGCCCCCCATAGTAAGGGCTGTTTGGGGGAAAAGTTGCACATACCCTACACACATGTTATCACTGTTTTTGTTCTTGCAGAAGAGCCCAAAGATTTTGCATTTGTTGAAAGGAAACTTCATGCCTTTATTTTGTGAGTAGAGTAGCAGATGGAGTGGAATGTGGGCTTATGCATTAGAGGAAGGAAAGGGAAATTGACATGGAATGGGTTCCTCATTATATGAGACTGGTGAGGGAAATGATGTTATTTTGAAAATTTGAGTTCAAATTCCACAGATCAGTGGTTACATGAGGAGTTGTATTTATATGAGGACACACAATATTGGGCCAGCCTTCCTTTGTTTGTTTTAAAATCAACTTTACTGAGACATCATTTAGTAAAATATTGTATTCATTTAAAGTGTATAACCCAGGGTATACACCTGTGAAACCACTGCCCAGTCAA
>PISX010025986.1:0-25256 GCA_004024625.1 Mellivora capensis | reverse complement strand
GAATTCATCTCAGTGACAGCTCAAGGACAGATGCCAAATGCAAAACAAAGAACAGAGCTGATGCCAACGAGGCCTCAGTATGCACCCCCCAGGACCCACCTCGGCACCCCCATGTCTGGACACATCTGAGATGCACCCTCATATGGATCCTGCTACAGAAGCAAAGAGGAGAAAATGGAATAAATGAGCATAACTGGACCGTGAGGGACGAGGGTCACCGAGGTGGTGGATTTCTGGAATTGGCAAACGTGTCTGCCACGAGGCAAAAAGGGGGCTGAAGACAAAGTTCAGTGGTGGAATAATTAAACGGTGTTTGAAATTCACATGCTTTGGGGCGCCTGGGTGGCTCAGTGGGTTAAAGCCTCTGCTTTCGGCTCAGGTCATGATCCCAGGGTCCTGGGATCGAGCCCCACATCGGGCTCTCTACTCCGTGGAGAGCCTGCCTCCTCCTCTCTCTCCGTGCCTGCCTCTCTTGCCTACTTGTAATCTCTGTCTGTCAAATAAATAAATAAAAATCTTTAAAAAAAAAAAAAAAGAAAAGAAAAAGAAATTCACACCCCTGGATCTATAGCTTTGAAATGGGATTTGCTGCTCCATGTTAGATATTCTCATTAGTACCTTTATTAAGCGCCTAATATCATTTATGAGGATACAACAGGAGAAACCAGCGGAACGCACAGTTACACGCGGACTACCTGTGCGTCCATCATGGGCGCTGGGGAGTCCACATGCAGAGCAGATGGAGCGTAGAGGAAAATATCCCACCCGCAGAAACCCCTGAGCGAGGCGATCCTGCGTCACGCCTACAGTAGACACTGCTGGTCAATAAATAAATAAATAAACAGAAGTGAGATAGTGATGAAAACATTGAGCCGGAGTTAGGGGAAAAAACAGCTTGGGGTGCCCCGGTGTTCCAGGAGGGGGAGCAGCTGCAAAGGTGTGGGAGTTCCAAGAAAGCGAGGTCCACAGGTTTCAGGTGGGCATCAGTGGGCCTGGACCTGGAAGTCCAGGAGGTGGACAGGTGAGAAAGAGAAGGATCGCGGAGCAGGGCGCCTGGTTTGCTAAGGAATTTGGGTTTTTTCTAGAAGATTATTGGAGGTCATTAAGGGGAACTCTGGCATGGGGTTTGGGTTTCTAAAAGATTCTTGTTTAGCTCTTTGGAGAATGGCCCAGAAGGGGAGAGCCTAGAGGGGAGCCAGATGCGGAGACGTTCATGTAACAACAGGCAGGAGAAGACAGGGGCCTGGAGAGGAGAGGAAGGAAGATCTGAGAGAGTAAAGTCCAGAAGGGCCAGAAGAAAAAGTCAGCTGGATACATGTGAGAAAGGAGTCAGAAAGAGGGTGGGAAGAGTAACACCTGGGTAGGTGATGGGACCATGTCTCTGGATAAGGAGCAGATTTTGAGACACAGAGAGTCATCCAAACGATCCCCTGGCTTCCTGTGGGTGGGGCTGGGATGAGGCTTCCTCATCTGGGTCTGGAATGTGCTCCAAAGTGCCTCAAAACCACACTTGGGCCCTTAGAGTAACAGAAAGAACAGCCTGGATCCTGCTCTGGGCAGTGAAGGCATCACCCCGATTTGCAAAGGAACTTGCCCCTGCCCCTCTCTTGGTGTTACCCTCAGTGGAAAAGACCAGGCCAAGGTGAAAGGACATCTTGGTCCCCTGCGGAGGGGCCGACAACCGTGCAAGCTTTGCCACAGGCCCCTGGCTCTGGAGGGCCAGGCTGCAGAGGAGTGCAGAGTGCACCCAGGACCCAGATCCGCCCGTGGGGACAGAGAAGGGGTTGGAGGGCAGAGAGCCACCAGGGTTCGCTGACACTCAAAACTCAGGCTGGCTCTCGGTTTGCTGGGGGCCCAGCTCTGGTGATATGGCTACAGCCTACCAGGCCCGGAGCCTGCCCCTCTGAGCATCTGGTTTCACGCCCATAGTGACTGGAGCTACAGTTACTAATCACTAATTACTGTTAACTGTTGTCCTTGTCACTGTGACTCCTCAGGCCATCCCATGCACCTCCCACCATCCTTGCCCCTGGGGTCTCTCTGTCTGGGGCCCATTCAGACCTCAGGGCCCCATTCACAGTCACTCCAGACCACTCCAGTCACTCCAGACCACTGTGATGGCCCCACTCTAGAGCCCACATCTGAATCTTAAAAAAAAAAAAAAAGACCCCTTTGGGTGCCTGGGGCTTTTTGCTTCTCCTGTGAATTGTTCACCTTTCTCTCCCAGGCACCCTGCACAGGCCAGGCTCTTCGTGAAAGGAAGAAACTAGACTTTCAGCTGCGTAGGGGTCCCCAGAAGGGGGATTTAGTAGTCTCTGCCCCCCAAGCTGGGGAACTGACCCCTCAGTGGCTATTATCTCCAAACCACAGGCCTCTGCCACAGTCTTACGGTGACCAGATGGCACAGGCTGGCCATCCCTCCTCCTGCTGACAGCCCCCCTCGGGGGGTAGATCCCAGCACAGCCTCAGGACCCCTGAAGTAGCAATACACTTGGCAGGCTATTCCAGAAAAAAGTTCCTTGTTCTCCTGTCTCCGATCCTATCCTGACCTGAACATCTACCCACAGATGGAAGCTCACCTGCCTCCTCCGAGGCCCCCTGTGATCTCAACAATCTTGCTGGCCTTACACAGCCATCTCAGGTAGGCCCCTGGGGCCCTCTGCTCCTGGAATAGCCCCTGCCCCACTCTCCAGCTCCCTTGGAGCCACGAGGCATGTGTGGCACGCTTCCCAGAGGAGTCAGAAAGCACCTTCTCAGAACGCAGCAGCTCCTAATTTCTAGAACTGCAGAGTCATTCGGGAGATGAGAAACAGGGTGTTGTGGGGCTGATAGTGAAGATAGGGCTTGAGAGGGGTTGCAGGTGATGGGGGGTGGGTCAGAAAGGATGGCTGTTATACTGCTTTTTTCTAAAGAAGAGCCCAGAACCCAGCCTGTACAGTGGGATAAGTGTGGTTAGAAGGTGAAAGCCCTGCCAAGAGAGCCCCCCCCCCACCAACACACAGGGACGCGCCCTCCCATGCGGCTCTCCTCCATCAGCAGGGACCCAGCCCAGCCCTTGTAGGCTGCAGCTTGGGCACAGCCCTTGGCCTCTGCAGTGGCTGCCAGGCACTGGAGCTGGGACCTGGTCACTTCCTCAGACTCCAGCAAGTGGGCGTGGCCTTGTGCCGCCTTGTCATGCCCTCTGGCTTCCCACCAAGGCCATCCAGTCCACCTGCCTCTGAGCCCCGGTCTGTTGACACCACTGCCCTCTTCCCATGCCAAGCACCTCCTGGTGGCTGACAGGGGGCAGGCCCCCTCGCAGGAAGGGTCATGTTCCTGGGCACCTGCACTCCATCCCCACATCCCCCCCAACACAGCGAGGCCATCAGATGTGGGGGGCACACCACTACCACCAGACCCTGCTACCCCCACACCTGGGAGAGGCCATGAGGTCATGGGGAGCTGCCCTCTGGAAGGAGTAGAGAAGGGACTGCCCCGATTCACCTTCACCGAGACTCTGACCCCCAGTGTCCCAGGCTGCGAAGCCTGAAGCCAAGCTTACAGAGCAGATGGTCAAAGCCTCCGAAGGCCCCTCCTCGGGGCCCTTGGAGCACAAAGGGAAACAGCCCCACACTGTCATAGAGCACAGGCAGGCCAGCAGCCAGTACTTGCTTCAGACTGACTCCTGGCTGTCCTTGTTCCTCTGGGAAAGCCTGGACAAGTGCGGCACACTTGTGAGGAGGACAATTCCCTCCTCCTTCCCTACTGTGGGCTGGCTGTGGTGTCTCACAAGCAGACACAGATGACACAGAGCTGGGGGCAGGGGACACCTCTGCCTTCCCTGTGAACCCGGCTGAGATGAGCACAAGGGGGCCTTGAGGGGGGAATCAGACGGAAAGCATGGCCTCAGTTCCCAGGGAGATGTTGTTGAGGGGCAAGAAGAGCAAGCAGGAGAGGTGACCAGCGACGCACTCGCTCAGGAGTTCCAATCTTTGTCACACTGGCTGGCACCTTCCATCCTCTGCCCCACAAACTTCCTTCCTCACTCTCTGCCAGCTCAGGAGGGTTTGGGGAATGTTCCCAACCAACTACAGCCTAAGACGGCGCATGGCAGGGTAAACAACTGATGTCAGTTAATGGGGATGTGAACCCCACCTCTGGCGTCAGTGGGATCCCAGCCCAGCCACCAACTAGCCAAGGGGTCAAGTGGCTTGAGCTCTCTGAGCCTCAGTTTCCTTATCTGTAAAATGGTGACAATATCGGTGACCATCTTGCAGGGCTGGTCAGAGGAGTGAATGAGCAAGTCTATATCATGCACTTGACACCAGGCTTGGCACGTGTGAGGAACTGGCCTGATGTTAGCCGTAGCTAGGAATGGTAGTGAAGAACCGTGGGCTCTTCGCTAAGGGAATGCGTCTTCCCCAAAGCTGTCTTACTTCTCCTCGCTCCGTTGGCCTCAGCATTGAAATTGCGCCATGGAGGGCCAGGCAGGGCCTCGGATGACAGAACTCTGGACAAAACTGCTGGTACTATCAAATAAAGAAATAAAATCTTTTTTAAAAGGGGGCGGAATGTGTGGGTGGCTCATTCGGGGTTAAGCTTCTGCCTTCAGCTCAGGTCATGATCCCAGGGTCCTGGGATCCATCCCCAGTTTGGGCTCCTTGATCAGCAGGAAGCCTGCTTCTCCCCCTCTCTCTGCCTGACGCTCCCCTTGCTTGGGCTCCCTCTCTCCCTCTCTCTCTCTCTCCTTCTCTGTCAAAGAAATAAAATCTTTAAAAAACAAACAAACAAAACCAACTTCTGGTAGAACAGGTTGGGGCGCAAGGGGTCAGCACAGGACTGTTGAGGGGTGGGTTTGGGAGTGGGGCAGATAGAGAATGGGCCTGATTGCCCCCAGAACTCCCGGTAAGGGGGGGGGGGATCTGATGGGTCAATGACTGGGGCTCCTGCCCCCAGCCCCATGAGGCCCGTCACCCCAAGAGGTAGCTGTCCTCGGGCTCCCCCATCAGCACTTCCGGGCCTTAGTGTTTGCCTCTGTGGAATAGGTACTATCTCCCAGGTTGTGGTTAAGATCGAATGAGACAACGCCTACAAAAACTTGCTTGACTGTGCCAGGCTTGGTTGCTGGGTCTGTGTGCTGTGTGCTAGGGGCGCCATCGCCGGGGGCCACTGGCGGGAGGCTGAAACCACGGACAGTTATTTCTCGTGATTCTGGAGGCGGGGAGTCTGAGATCAAGGTGTCAGCAGGGTTGGTCCCTTCCGAGGCCTCTCTCCTGGGCTTGCATTGGGCATCTCCCTGCTCAGTCTTCACACGGTCTCTGTGTGTCTGTGTCCTCATCAGCTCTTCTTGTGGGACCAGGACCCATCCCAATGGCCTCATTCTAACTTAATTACCTCTTCAAGGCCCTATCTCCAAATATAGTCATATTCTGAGCTACTGGGAGGGACTTCAACGTGTGAATTTGGGGGGACGCAAGTCAGCCCAGAACACTTGGTGCTCAAGACTACATAGCTATTAATTCAGTTCGCCAAATGCCTTCTGTATGCCAGCATTATTTCAGGCTTTTAGAAATGTGTGACAGAACAAAGCAGATTAAGACCCTTATCTGTGTGGGGCTTTATCCTGGGGGTGGGGGGGGCATGGGGCAGACATCACACAGTCAATGTAATACAAGTAAATTGTATAGTGTCCTAGAAGGTGATCCATTTATGGGGGGCAGGGAAGGGAAGGCAAGGTAAGGGGAATCAGGAAATATGGGTTGAAATTTGAAGAGGTAATCATGGTAGGCCTCACTTAGGTAACATTTGGCAAAGTCTTCAGTGAGTTTGCTCTATTATTATTCCTAGGAAATAATATCAAATTTATTGGGCTGTGAACCCCCTCATCTCTGCTCACCCACCCCACCCCACCCCCCATCCAGCTCTAGTACTGGAGAAGAAAAGGTGTCCCTGGGACAAAAGATCTGACTTGGATGCTTGACTCTGATCCTTACCAATTGTGTGATACAGGGCAAGTCACCTACCTTCTCCGAACTTGTGACCCCCACCGCCCGCCCACCTCTGGGCCATCACCTCTGTCTTCTGGTGGGGTCAGGGCAGAGGCCCAGCCATCCATGGGCAAAGCTGCTCTGGGGCTGGGTAGGTGCTGAGATTTCAGAAGGAGCTACCAGATTTTGTGTAGGAAGAGCTGTGTGCCAGTTAGGACCATGTTTGGCTGCAGGGGACTGAAAACTAGAATCACAAGAGCTTAAACAAAGAAGGGATTTTTTTTTTTTTTTTTTTAAATCTCACACAGAAAAAGAAGCTTGAGTCGGCAGTCAAGGACTGGCACTAATTCCGCGGGTCAGCCAGCCTCCCTGTCCCCTCCTCCTCCAGCATGCTCAGCCCCTGGCTTTTATCCTCATGGTGGAAAGATGGTTGTTGTGCCTCCGGGCACCTAATCTGTCTTCTAGGAAGGCAGAAAAGGGGTAGGGTGAAGTCAGCAGTCAGAGGTGAAGGGCTGATGAACACGCCAGATGAGTCACTTCCTTTTTTAATATCTCCCCGCTGACTTCCCCCCTCATTCCATTGGGCAGAACTGGGTCAACATGGCCACCACCAGTTCCAAAAGATCCCAGGAAGTATTTTACCTGGGTCCGAGGCTACCCCCCACCCCGGTCAGGGTCCTGCTGGTAGGAAGAAGGGGAAACTAGACATTGGGTAGGTGTCCAGCACACTGTTCTCAGCCCAGCTCAGTTCTGAAGGGGTGGGGAGGGGTGTGCAGCAGACTTCTGGTGAGGCCAGAGCCTGGAGCCAAGAGTCCAGGCCAGGACCACCCCTCATCACCAGCCACGGCTCTAGGAGAGGGAAGAGCCTGGGGCTGCAGGTCTGGAGGGCCTGCATAGCATGGACAGGCCAGGGGTAGGTAGATTTCTCCCTTCCTCTAACATTGTGCCCTTCCCTCTCCTCTCCTCATGGAGCCCCTGTGAACCAGCATCCACAGCCCCCATTTCTACACACCGCCACTCTCTTATCTCTCACACACACTCGCCACAGGGTCTCCCTGATGCCGTGAGCGTGGTACCAATGGGTGGGTGATATGAGACCGCCCCTCATCGTTGCCTCTCGAAGGTCTTCCCCCTCCCCTCTGCAAAAGTAGGACTGCAAAGCTGGGGAGTGGGGGTTGTATGCTAGTTTTATTGTTCTTGCTAGTGAATGGTGGCCAGCCTGCCCTTGCTGAGGTCTTTCATAGACAGGCCATGCTAGGTTCCACCAGTTCATAAGGCTGGGACACACAAGCAAGGTGTTGTGCTGGAAAAGGGGTGAAGGCAGTTGTGGAGAGAGAGGAACCCCAAGTTAATATTTCAGTGGATGATGCTGGGTCTGTGGGCTCCAAGACGTTGACAGCTGTGTGAAGGACAGCTCCTGCTGCCTTTAGCTCGGGCTGAGCCATTTACGAGAAGGTATTAGGGGCTTGCCCTCCTCACACCTGCTTATGGAAGCCCCCCAGGGTCCTCCTGCCAATGCTGAGTTATGATTCCTTCTCCAGAAAGTTCCAGCACACCTGCCATTCAGGAGACATCACGGGCCCAAGGGCTCACTTTTGTAATGGTCACAGAGACTGTGAAAGCTGGAGCTGGTGGCCCAGGAGGGAAGACCCCAGAGTGGAGAGAGGTGAGAAGACAGGACACTGGACAGGGCATTCTAGGGAGAAGGACTGTGTTAGTGGGCTGGGGCCGCCATGATAAGCACCACAGATTGGGCAGCTTGAACAACCGAAATTTATTTCCCCACAGTCCTGGAGGCAACAAGTCCAAGATCAAGTTGGCAGGAATTGTTGCTTCGGAGGCCTCTCTCCTTGGCTTATAGCTAGTCTTCTTCTCCCCTTGTCCCTACATGATCTCCCATCTGTGGGTGTCAGCATCCCAATCTCTTCTTCTCATAATACAGTAGGACCCATCCTCATAATGAGCTCTTTAAAGATCCTGTCTCTAAAGATAGTCACATTCTGAGGCACTGGGGGTTAGAACATCAACATGAAACTGGGGGGACCCAGTTCAGCCCACAAGGAAAGCCATGCTGGGGACATCTGAGGTGGGTGGGGATAGGTGCCGCATGGGAAAGGGGTGGGGGGGACACCGAAGAGGCTGTCTAGCTCCCCAGCCCCCTCTACTGCCCCCACCACCGGGCTGGCCATCTCCGCCCGCCGCTCTGCCCATAATTCCCATGGTGCCACACTGCTCCTTACGTCTCAGACCAGCCCCAGCGCCTTCTAAGGCAAGATTAGCTTTTCAAACAACTTCTGAAGTCTTGATGACAGCACCCGCTCTTTGCTTGTGGTGACTAATGGGGGAAATTCAGGCAAAGTCAGGAAGGAGGCTGGCATGGGGTACACTGGGCGAAGAGAGGGTTTTCTGGTTGCCCCTCCCCCAGGGCTCCAGGAAGGAGCCTGTCCTGGCCTCTGCCCCGGGCAGCATTCTGACCTGCCCCTGGCCACCCTGCCAGAGGCTGCAGATCTGGGAGGGGAATGAGGAAGCAAAAGAGGAAGGAGTGCCGAGAAGGAGCGGGGGAAGGGCAGGGGCTCCCCCTTCCCTCTTGCCCGGTCCTGCAGAACTGGGGGGGCCCACAGGGGAGACCACATCCCTGCTGGGAGCTACACCCCTTGCCCAGCCTAGCCCCAGGTGACCCGCTCTGCCTGCAGGGACCCAGGCAAAGCACGCTGTTCCTGCACACACTCATGCTTTCTGAAATCCGAGGAGGCTGGGGTTGGGGGGGGGGGGTCCTGCCCAGCCCAGGCCCAGCTGGTCGGGCTAATTTTAGGTTTTTCCCCAGCCTGCCTGAGGCCCACTAATCTCCATCGGCCTGAAGAATGCACATTGATCAGATTGCGCCTTCACTCACGGTGTCCTCCGCACCCACCCTGCAAGGAAGCCCCTTCCTCCATCTCATTTCGAGTGCTCTTTTACCTACCCCTGTTCCACCCCTCCAAACAAAGCTGTCCTGACCACCTCCTCCCAGCGCCTGGGGCATCTGCAGACTGAAGGCACACTGGAACCCTGTGTTCCCAGCGCTGGCTGGGTACCGCACCCCAAATAAGCACTAGGTATGTATGGTTGGAACGAATGAATGAATGAATGAATGACCACTTTATTACACAGCGGCATCAGGAGCCTCACAGAGGTTAGGTCCAAAGTTAGCAAATAACATCCAAAGAGTTCAAAGTTTATATCAGCCTTGAAACTCCATCTGGAAGGCGTAAACCTCTCACTAAGTCCGGCGGGACCATGTTTCTTCCACAAGACTTGTCTCCTCAGGTCTGTACCCCCCCCCAAAAAAAAAAACTCAGGAGAGGGACCTAGTCCTTCTCCCTCCTCCACCCAGAATCCCAGATGTCTGCCCAAGACTTGGGGATGACAGGAGCATTGCAGGGATTCTCAGGGTTTATCCCACATGTTCCCCCAAAGAACCCACATCTTGAAATCTTAAAAATAAGACGCTCTCCATCCTCTCTCATTCTCCTCCAGGGGCTGCTTCTCTGTTGCCATGGCAGTCAGGCCAGGGTCCAGTAGCTCCTCGGAAGGTCCAGCAGGCTGAGGATGAAGCCAGTGAGAGGCACAGAGGAGGCCCCAAGGTGGGCAGCAGAAACTGGACGTCTGGAGTGAATGGCCTGGACGCCCAAGTCTTAAAGAACCCTGAAGTACACGGAGAAATGCTATCCAACTTCAGGCATGAAAAGGGAAGTGCTGTAGGCTAGAGCCCAAAAGTACCAGCCAGGAGGAACAGCTGTTCCTCTTACTTCATCTTTCCCCCAGAGTCCAGTGGGTTTTCCCCACCTTTTTATTTGACAATTTCCAAACATAGAGAAAAATGGAAAGAATCTACAAGCACTCATGAAGCCTCCAGCAAGATGCAACAATTGCTAATCTTTTGCGAGTCTCCATCTACCTATCTGTATTTGAAACATCTGAGAGTGGGCTACAGACATGGAGACTCAACAGCCCTAATTGCTTTAGCGGCACGGTCGGTTAAGCCTCTGACTCTTGGGTTTCAGCTCAGGTCGTGATCTCAGAGTCCTGATCTCAGGGTCATGAGTTCAAGCCCTGTGTCGGGCTCTGCACTCAGTACAGGGTCTGCTTGAATTCTCCCTCCCTCTCTCCCTCTACCCCTCCCATCATACACACATGCACGCTCTCATGCTCTCTCTCTCAAATAAATAAACACATCTTTTAAAAAAAAAAAACAACTTGTAACTAATATTTATTCTAAATAAAGAAGCTTTGCATGACTAGAAAAATAAGGGAGGGTCAGGGATTATAGAGTAAAATCATACCAAGCCAAGCCTGAATTTGTCCTCAGAAACTTCTAAATTGGGTTCTCATCACAGAAGAACAAGTAAGCCTTTCAGCTCTGCCAAACATCTACCCAGGAAGCCTCTAGGTATATATTTAACAGCAAGCCTACAAGTCGTGTATTTATACTTCCCGAAATAATGTTTTGTGAAACTGTGGCTCTTCTACAAATGTATGCTGATTGCATAGTAGGTGCTTAATATGTCCAAGAGCAAACCCCCCTGGGGTGGTACCAAATCTTCCAAGCCCTCCTCCTGGGTCAGCTGGGGGCTGACTCAGCTTCGGTTGGCCCCAACCCACCCTCTTGAGAATGGCTTCTATTTACCCAAAGAGGATCCTTTGGGTCCCACTGGACACCTGCTCTAGCAGAGCTGAGACCTCCTTAGCCACACAGTCCTCTCTTTTCTTCTTATCTAATTCCTAATCTATCTGTGGCCAGTATCACAAGTTAGCTGTTATTTGTCTTCGGTTTTCTCACCATGGGTTAGTCTTATTTCCCCAAGCAGAGCCTAATGCCCTCTCCTCTTTCCACAGCTCGAGCTCTTTAGCTAGAATTGGTTATGGACTCCAGGCAGGTAAAGATCGGGATCACCAGAGTCCCTGACCCCTGGCGTGCCAGGAACTGTGCTTAATCCCTTCCAAACATAATCTCATTTAATCCTCACAAAACCCTGTGGCTGAGTCATAGCATAATCCTCAATGTATAGATAAGGAAATTGAGGCTCAGAGAGATGGACAGGAGTCCCACAACCAGTGAGTAGCAGAGGCAGATTCTGAACTGGCTGCTCAGGTCCCACATTTTTAGGCACTAGGTGCCAGTGTTAGGATGTAGGGCAAAGGGGACCCATGGAGATAGGTGGGGGTAGGGGAGGGAGGAGACCACTGATGATCGGGTGGATGGAGCTGCCGTATCATCTTCACTATGGTTCTCTGTTCTGAGTGGGAATCTCACATCCTATAGAGGGAGTCCTACAGAGCAAGGGACTCAGTTTCCTCTGTGAGCCTTCTCTCCATCAATACTCAGTAAACACAAACAGGTATGAAGAAATGCATCTCCCAAGCAAAAATCCAGATGGCAGAGTGCAGGGGAATGCCTCAACCCACCCATTTGCATTCCCTTGACAATTGCGTGTTGAGTGTGTTCAGGTCATGTCCTGAGATGCTGGCACTGCATTCCAGGGGGAATGATTTTTCCACAGCAGACAACCACAGGTATCAACCCCTGTGGGTTGTCAATCAACCCCTACATTCTTCTGTAGCATGTGGGACAGCTGTGAGTTCCCAGAGAGACCAGAAAGGGAGCAGAGATGGTAGCACTTGGGATGAGAGAAGAAAAGGCTGCCCCGACAGATTCCATCATTTGTTTGACTCATTCAGGGTTCAGAAAATATGAAGACGGAAACAAAGAGGAGATCTCAGTTCTTTTCCTCAAAGAGCCAAGCAAAACTTTTTTTTCTTTTGAGCAAGAACTTTGTATTTGTGCATGAGGAATGGCTGAGTAGCAAAGTGTATGGTTAGTTTAAAACATATTGATGAGAATTTGAGCTTTTGCCTTAGTCTGTGCTCCATCTGCCCAGGGAAATTTTAGGATTTGTTTTGGAAGTTAAATTAGGAAAAATATCTAGGTGCCATTCAGTTTCTATGGAGGGAAAAAAACAGCCTCACAAGTCAAGCTATTGCCTTGAGAAAGATGTTCTAAATTACTTGATCTCCCCTGCCCTACCTCCAACTTAGCTTTTAACAAAATGTATTCTTCCCATCCTGCGTAGAAGCGAGGGAAGAGCAGGGTCCCTCCAGCTCAGGAGGTAGCCTAAGCTGAGCTTGGGAGAGGGGAATACAGAGCAACACAACGTATGTCCCAATGTATGTCCCAATCAGTGCGAGGTAGATAGGATATAAATGAGAGCAAGGTGAGGGGAGAGGGGAACCCTTCTCCTTCAGCCCTACCGGACCCTGCTCCCTACTTCTTGCCCAGGTCTCTGGGGAGGAGCTGTCTGTACCTGCCTGGGATAGCAGCCACTCCTGTGTCAACCTGAGAGTCCAGCAAAGCTCAGCTCACATTTGAGCTCTGCCAAGCCACATTTGGATCCTGAGGACACAGGCTGGACTTTGAAGAAGCTGCCGTCCAAATGGGGAGGGTCCCAGAGGGAGCCAATGTAGCAAGGGAGTTAGGGCACAAGCAAACTGCTAGTGGAACCAAGTGCAAGCTCCTGTCTGACCCCAGAGGGGCCCTCTGCCCCCGAGGGAGCTAGGTAGGACCAGTCAGAGGTATGATGCTGCTGGGAGCATTGCGGGGCCACAGAATGGTCTCTGACAATGCAGCAGCCAGTGTTCAAGGTCATTGCTCCTTGCTCTGCAGAGCTGGCCTGGGTACAGGTAGGCATCCTTGCATAAGGGCCATGGAGCCCTCCCAGAACAAAAGCAACCCAGACCCTGGCCCCAGGGCTTTTGGCTGTTGGTATCACAAGAGCATCTCTGATGGACTGAGGTTGTCCCAAATGAGGATCAGAGAGAAAATCACCATGAGGACAGCTAGTGACAGGTCTCAGGGCTCAGTGACCCCAGTCCCCCCTAGAATTGCCTTCAGAGACCATGGCTGAGCATGAGACTGTAAACTAACCGTTCAGGAAGGCCAGGGTGGGGCTCTTCTGCTGTCGGAGCTAAAAGTGGAGCAAGGGCATCATCCCAAGCAAGAACAAGGACACCTTCTTCTGCGCCGGGCCTTTTTCCCAGCAGCAACTCCCTTGTGGCAGGGACATGAGCAGCAGCAGCCAAAATGAGGAGTTGGATTGAAATCTCCGTCCACTTAATGTGCCTCCCCCCCGCAGCACTGGGAATCCTGTGCCATGCGGAGTGCTCATCTCCAGGTCTGGGCCCCTTCTGTCCCACCGCTGTCCAAGATCCTGAGCCTTTCTCCGTTACAGACCGAATCCCGAAGTGCCCATAGCTCTGTGGTCCAGTGTGACTGGTTGCAGAGCAGGTTGGCTATCCAGTTCCTGGAAGAGGCCGCCATATGCCAACAGTCTGGCTCCTGAGTCCCAACACAGGACTGAGTGCCTGTGTGTCACCCAGCCTTACCCACCCCAAAGAGAGACACCTGTAGCTTCAGCTCTTCTTTCCTCCAATCAGTATCTGCCAGCCTGGGCCCAAAGCCACTGCAGCCACACCCACATCCAGAAGACTTCCCACACCGAAGGCAGGGGTGCCAAGCATATACCAGGCTGTCCCTTCCTTCTATCCTTTGCCTGTGATGCCCTCTTTCCTCTTCCTACCCAGATTCGCCTGGCAAATGCTTAGAGATGCAGCTTAGGCATACTGGCTAAAGAAAGCCATCTCCAAATCCCTAAAATGGATTACTTCTCCAGTACCCTACACCGATCTTGCTCCTAGTGTTTCATTCATTCCTCTAACGAATACTTAAGTGCCTACTATGCACCTGTCCCAGGTCCTGGGGAATGCAACAGTGAACAAAAGATCAACAACAACAAATCCCTGTCCTTATGGAAGCTACACTCTAAAGTGTGTGGGAGGAAGACAAAAATATAAATAAGTAAGTAAACTACATGGCATGTCTGATTTGAAGTTCTATAAACATAAACAAAGCAGCAAAGTGGATGAGGCATGGAGAGATTAGTTATGTGTGTGTGTCTCTCTCTCACTGCATGGTCCCAGAGGATAGGCATTTGATTGTGTTTCCCTTCTGCCTGGCCAGGCACCCTGCTGGGTGGTCCTCTCCACCAAGGTTGCCTATCTGAGCTATGGCCTGGAAGGAAAGAATACCCATTTCTAGTATAACTGATTAAAAGAATAAAGCATGAACAAGAAACTTCTAGAAAACAGCGTTAAACCTGGCTTCTTTTCCCTATGTCCAGAGCCAGTGTCTCCAAGTGGATTATGGTTCCTATGAAGTTATCGGGGTTGGGGGCAGGGGCTGTCTGCTAATCATCTGGCTGTTAATACTGCATTGTGATTCATATGTTTGTGGAAATCAGATTCTTTGTGCGATTCTTTGCCTGAAGTCCTCCTCTTTAGGGGCTCACAGAAATGACATTGGCTCAGTCCCCATAACTGGTTTCAAGAAAGCCTTGAGTTAGCAGAGGTTCCTTGGGTGGTCCTGGGATCCTGTGGGAGCCATTTAGCCCTTGAGAGCCCTGAGACCCCCTAGGTGTCTGAACCTGTGCCTCCCCCTCCCCAGATCACTCAACTGGTCTCCAAGGAGTGAGGGCCCAAGAAAGTCAAAGCAGGGCTCCCACAGAGAGGCAGCCTATGTTTCAGGAAATGACTCTCCAACCCCTACCCCAGTTTTCCCATGGACGATCCCTGACTTGAGGTGGCCTAATCACTTTCTCCTAGGGTTGTGGAAGTGGGTCCCGAGACCCAGAGGAGCTGCTGCTTTTTGGAAGCTAGCTCGGGGGCAGTGCAGCTGGGAGGGGACATAGAGTCTGTGACGGCACCACAGGTAAGGCAAAACTCCACAAACTGTGAGTGGGACCTTGGAGCAAGTGTGCAGAGGGGTGGGGGCAGTGAGAGAGAGAGAGAGAGAGAGAGAGATGGAGAGGTGGAGAGAGGCAGAGAGAGGGAGATAGAGGGAGGCTGGGTCTGATCATCTATGCAGTATGCCATGATCCATGAGTGGCAGAGGCCTGCCCGGAAGAGGGGCACGTGGCTCTGCCTGAGGACACCAGACAGGTAAAGCTTCCTGGCAGAGGCGATATCCAAGGTGTGCACTGACAATGAGTAAGCATGAGGCAGAGAGGAAAGAAAAGGGAGTTTCAGGCTACGTGTATCAAAATTCAGAGGTATGAGGCATCACGGCATGTACTGGGAAGCCCAGTGAGTCTGGAATGACTACTCAGGGAGTAAGACTGAAGAAAGAGCAGGAACTGAGACCCAAGGGCACATACACCAACCTGAGGAACTTGGCTTTGGTGGCCAGCCATGTGGTGATGTTCATGGGGCAGCTAGAGATGGAATCCATAGGTGATCGAATGGTTTATTAAACCTTAGAAGCAGTAGAAGGGCTAAAGATAGACATCAAGACATTGGCAGCATAGAGGTCATGGAAATTCTTCTCTTTTTCTAAGGTTTTATTTATTTATTTGTCAGAGAGGGAGAGAGAGCACAAGCAGGGGGAGTGGCAGGAAGAGGGAGAAGCAGACTCCCCACTGAGCAAAGAGTCTGACACGGGACTCGATCCCAAAACACTGGGATCATGACCTGAGCCGAAGGCAGCCACCCAACCTAGCCACCCAGGCATCCTGAGGTCATAGAAATTCTAATATGGATGGGAAAATGAGGCAGAGTTGAGGAAATAGAGCACTATGCTGAGCACAGAACCCTGAGGAGTAAGACTCAGGTCTCAAGACCCTGAGCCTCCATCAAGGACTCTCAGAAGAACTGGTTAACAAGTAGGAATGCCAGGTGAGAAAGAGGCTATCTTGGAAGCCAAGGAAGTGGGAAGTCCCAAGAATGAGATCATGGTCACTGGATCGAATCAACAAAGCAGTCCAGGAAGATTAGGAATGATTATAACCAGTGGGCTTGGTCATCTGGAACTCACTGGGGACTTCTGGAAACAATCGTAGAAGCAGTGTGCATAGATGGGGAGGAATGAGTAGAGGGGGCCTTCCACTCAGTGACGTTAGCTCGTTCACTAAGCTCAGGGTGCAAGGAAAGGAAAGAGGGAATACAAGGTCAAAGGAAGGTGCTTTGGAGGTGGAGGAAAGTTTGAGCATATTTCCAGATGGAGGATAAGCCGGGAGAGGTTGAAGGCATCAGAGGGTGATAGGAGCGGATGGAGCAAGTCCTGGAGGCACCAGAGGGAACAGAATCAAGTGGAGGGGCTGGACTTGACCCTGAGGAGTCCTAATCCCCAGAGACAAGGGTGGGTAGAAGGGTATTGTGTGAAACGCAAGGGAAAGTAGGATGACCAAGCTGCAGCGGCACTCCATCCAGGGTGAACACTGGAGAGACATATTATGAAGAGCTTACCTGAGGATCCTGACCCTTTCCACAGGGAGGCCAAAGTAATCTTCCAATTCCAAATCAATGGCACCCTTTCACCATCACCCTGGGATTAAGGAAGGATCGGACTTCGACTCAGAAAATGGACAGTTTGTATCATATATTTTGGGCATGGAGTAGTTCAAGGTGATAACAAGGTCCTGGATTTGGATGTGGTCTGGTGCTGAAATGAAGCAGAGGTAAGAGTCGTCGGAGTAGAGGAGATCAGAGAAATCTGAGGCTAGGCTCCCAAGCAGGTGTATCATGTAGGAAAGACATTCATCTGCAAGCAACAGAAAATGAGTACAGTGGCTTACATGAACAAGGAGGTATACATAATACGAAGTCCAGAAATTGACAGATGTTAATGATAGTTCAATAAACTTTTGATGACAGGGTAACCTCCATCACCCATTTCCTCATGGTTCAAAAATGACTGCCCCTGCTCCAGCCACCACATTTGCAGTCAAGGAGGGAAGAAGGAGAAGAGGTGGTATCAGCCATAACAATAACAGGTGTTCCCAGTTATTAGGAAAGCAAAAGCATTTTGGAAAACACTGCCTCACCCCCAGGAGATCCCCACCTAGCTCTTCTTGAAGTAACAGAGTCACATGGTCTTCCCAGCTGTAAAAGAACCAGAACTGGGCACAAGACTGCCATGATAGATTTACAACCTAAGGCTGGGCACATGGCTGCATGGGACTAAATTCAAGGAAGAAGCAGGGACTGGATATTGGCTAGGCAAACATACAACCCATGACAACAAGTCTTGTCCTGCTCCACAGGGTTAGGACTTTGGCCAGTGAGGGACGGGATGGAGAGGAGAGCAGCAGGAAGGTAGTCAGAGGCCAGAGCTTCAGGGTCCTTGGACTCCAGGCCCAAGTTTACACTATGCTCGAAGGGGAGCTCTTAGCAGGATTTTGAGCGGGTGTGTGGCAAGTAGAGCTGTCCTAGGGGAAATGGAAGAGCCAGGCTTGGTCAGATGAAGCGGGGAGGCAGGGGGGAATCACGGCACCAGTTCAGGTGGGAGCAAGTGCTGCCCAGCTTCCCATGCCCCCTTAAGGCCTCTGGGCAGCACGGACATGTGAACTGGGCAACTTAGAAGGATGCATTAGACTGCTCTGTTCATGAGAGAATGTCAAGGCCCTGTGGCAGCCATGAGAGGAGGCTCAGGTCAGAGAGGCCCTCTGCAGGCCTCACGGTCCCATCCCTCCAGCCTCTTCCACATGCATTATGGTCCTCACCATGGTCCTCTCATCTGATGCCAGGTCTCTTGCCCAGCTACCCTGAGGCTCCTGTCACAGTGTTCAGGTTCTATGCCTCAGCAACGCTGAGTAAGAGCTTCCCAGGGTTCCTGCCCCCACCATCTCCCCAGCGCACTCTGTTCCCCCTAGAAAAATAGGCACAGCAACACAGAAGGATGGACTATAGGCAAGACACTGGCTGTGAGGGGCCAAGAAGGGCTGGAAAAAGCAGGAGAACACACAGAGTATTTGGGGAGTGTTATCTCTGTGCAGCTTTCCCTGAGAACATTTAATTGCAGTTGTCATTTTACAACCATCTGCAAGCTTCTTAGATGACATCTGTGTCTCGTGCTAGGCTGTGAACCCCATAAAGGCAGAAATTGTGTGTGTGTGTTGGCCTACAGTCAGTCGTCAGCGTACCTGCACATAGTAGCTGGTCACTAAATGGGAAGAAACTGAACAGTCAGTCAGTCAGTCAGCGGAACAAACAGGCAATGGGCACGGAAGTTGGGAGTTCACCTTTGGAGACACCTGAGCATCAGCTCAGAGGGGTGAAGTTGAGTTAGGGATCAGAGCAGCAGCTCGTTGGGACAGAGAAGAGCAGGAAGATCTGATAAGGAGAGACGCGAGTGGATTATCCCAGCATCTTCTAGCTCCCTAAACCCCATTCTGTTAATCTTCTCGCTCTGCTGTGGCCCCTGCCTGCCTGGGTCGAGGAGTAGAGAAGCAAGGAGCTATGGGAAAGAGAGGAAGGTCACTAGCCTTCCCTGACACCCACTCCTTCCCCTCTGACCTACCAAGAGTCCTGTAGCCGAAGCAGAAGGGGCAATCTCTATAATTAGGCGCCCTGCAGAGGGGAAGTAGTTGCATAAAAAAGCGGTTGTTTTAGCTCGGTTAGCAGTCTGGCTAGCTTAGAGGGGAGGCTCTGTTCTCCAGGACAGATGGCTTAGAAACTGGTCGCTGACTACAGGCAGGCAGGGCAGAAGAAACTGCTCAGGAAAATAAAGCCTTTGAACCTCCCAAGAGGTAGTGGACTCTAGAACAATCTAAACTCAGCTCTGCCTCTTATCAGCTCTGTGGTTCTGGCCCCGTTACCCAACTTCTCTGTAAAATTCTGTCATCAGTTCTAATGTGCACTTTTTTTTTTCCTCCACACGTTAACACCTCTGAAATTAGGGTGCCGTTTGCGATCAGTGACAGGTTACAATACAGTTGGTTGTGGGTTTTTTTAATGTTACATGAAGTAATGGTAGGTCTTACAACTAGGGTGTGCTGGATTTGATGAAATACGCTATTTCCCTTTTTCTGGATCAGCAACCTACAGCAAACATGTAGGTAAAGCCTCTGGCACGGGACCCGAGCATAATATAGACTCAAGAGAAAAAAAATTGCTTTTTTAACCCTATTACTTCAAGATATTAAAAAAAAAAATCTTCAGAGTCTCTGTGAATTGCTTGACTCCTTGCCTCAGACTCTGTATGAGCCTTAGGATGTGTCCTTTCAGGACTTGGCTGTCTGGCTTTGCAGGTGGGACTGGAATTCCAAGCTAGAAGACTGGGGGAGGGAAAGGGCAGAGGGAATTAAGCACGAGGAAAAATGAAAGATGAAATATTAATCGATCACCTCATTGGAACTTTACAAAGGTGATTGAAATGTAGGAGATGCTGGTTCCAAGCCTGGGAAAGGCAAATGATGGAAGCCTAAGGACTGATTCAGCAAGGAGCAAAAAACAGCCAGAACAAATCAAACTTAGCCTCGGAGAGAACCAGACCTGAAAGACTCAAGAAACCATGAACTTTGATTATTATAAAGTTGTGAACTGAAAACATCCAACTTTTTCTTTTCTTTTTTCCTTTTAATTGAAAAGATAGAGACCGTTACTTGATGCAAAGCTCCCTCTTGGTTTTTAAAGAAACAGAAGAACACTGTTAGGTCCCTAGAAGCAGATCTGGAAAGGATGTCTGATTTTGACCTCTGGCTCAGAATCCAGCTGTTTCCCCCACTTATTGCCCATCCCGCCCAACACACACACACATACGTGATTTGCTCAATTTGGATTTAATCAATTTTGTTACAATTTTGTTAGTGTATGAATATCTCGATGAATACTCGACTTTAATATTTTCATGTTTAGATTGGTTTTTGAAATGTTTTTTTGTAAAAGGATTTCATTACTTAATGGAGCAGGGTAATATTTACAGTAAGATCAAGGTTTGATCTGTATTGATCTGGATAAGTTCTGCAGGAGGTCAAGTGTTTATGGTTTTGCAGGTCCCAGTTATAAGAATCAGGGAAGGACATTAAAATAGAAGATAAATAACCTTACCAAGACATTTGTGTAAATAGTGACTCAGGATGTTCATTATTGGGGGGAGAATTATTAATGAATTATTCTAGGGGTAGAATTGCCCACTGTCGTGTTACCTTGATGGCTGAATAGAACTCATTTGAAAATGCTCCATTTTGTTTATAATTAACTATACGATTATATAAATGTGGCCAATTCTGCTCAAGAAAGTATACAGCTGTATGACAGAATTATATTCAGAAAATACAGATCACACAAAAATGCAGAACTGAGTTTTTGATCATAAGATAGCTTGGCAAGTAACAACATGTTTATAAATAATGTCTATGATGTCATTTGTCCTTTAATTTAATCAAGATGACTTTTCTTTAGAGATAATTTCTGTCAAAACAGTCTGTGATGGAACTTACATTTGAAACACTGAGATGGAAACTGGGCTGTTTTGATGTAATTTTAATTGAAAACGTTCTGTAGTGTTAGGGTTAATTTGCTTGGTACTTTTGGTGCGGGCTCGCAATGATTATCAGCGAACTCAATGGGATTTTATGTTTTTAGCAGTATCTCATCTACCCATAACCTGGCCTGTGTTCTGGGGTGGTTTGTGGTGAAATCACCAAAAAATGGGGCTGGCCAACAGGACCCTTGGGGTCAGCCCAGGCTTACGCACAGACAATAGCCACTTAATGAAGATGTTACACTGTTGATACTTTATATTTCTTGAAAGTAATTTTTATCTCTTAATTTGAAACTTGTTTACTGCTTATTCAGTACCTATCTCTCCGCTGGTTCTAGAAACGGCTGAAAGTAGATTTGCACGATGCTGGGGGTGGCTGGGAGAGGGTGCAGCAGCTTTGGAACCGTACGGCCACAGGCAATGGGGTGGGCAGAAGCTGCACCGAGACGGTGACTACAGACACGGATCCTCAGCCTGGAAGAAATCAAGCTTCAGTTTGATAAATCTGATCTGGGCCATCTCCAGCACATTTTATGTGCCTTATGTACCGTTCCTCAGACACTGTGGCAGTACAAATAGCATCTTCTGCATGATCCTAAAATAGCTGGAGATACTGCAGCTCCTTCTTGGGGGTCCCTGCTGGCAAGTGGAGGCCAAGTGCCAAGTCCATCTGTTGCGTCCTAGCTGCACCAACCCAGGCACATGCCATGGAGTGCTGTCATCCAGGCTATGCTTGGACTGGAAAGAGCCTGTCTTCTGCACCATTCTAGGTCTGAAAAATCCTTTCTGGAAGGAGTGAGACTAAGCCACAGTGACTGGCAGCATCCCCGGGCTCTCTTCCACTGTAGCAGAATCTCGAGAAGGCTGAACTCCCGCCAAGGCTGCTGCTGGAGTGTCGGCCTAGATGGTCCTGGTCCCCGGATCCTTTCACTTCTTCCAGAAGGTAAGCCACTGTGCACACTGGCAGAGGTCACTGGTGCCCTTCTGCGGGAGGTCAGGGATGCCCCTACTGGTTGGGGCTCATCCCACCTGGCACCCCAAACTCTTTTTTTTTTTTTGTAAGGAATGAACTGGGCAGAAGACAATGGGTTAATAGAGCCCTCCATCTTCCTGCCTTCCTGACCAGCTCAGCATGCACTGCCTGGGGTGGGTCAGTGGCTTCCTATGTAGGTATTATAGGGGGTCCTCTTGCCATACCTCCCTCACAGGTACACACAGTCACACTTATTCTCACAGAGGCTCGTTCACCTGTGTGCATTTCACACCCACACATCCTCACCAACAAATGGGCAAACCATCGAAGGGATGGGAACCAGGCATGGCACATTCCTCAGCTTAAGAGATGCTCCTTTGCATCTACCCCTGCCAGCCCCCCAAGGATAATATCATTCACCAGGAATTAAGACCCAACCCTTCACCCTAAAACCCCAGGCAGAGAGGATCTGGCTACCTATGGGACTGCAGGTACTATCATCTTTGTCATGACAGATTGCAGAGTGTCAAAGAGCCTTCTGAACTCTGGTCCCATACCAGTATGGACAGCCAGCCAGCACGGATGAGTCCCAGCTACTGGGGCGCACCCCTGCCGCTAAGAGTGTGCCCACCAGCTCCTCAACTGCTACCCATAAACTCTGCTGGAAACCCCACCTAACTGCAAACCCTTGGCTGGCATCCCCTCCCCCATATATATATTCAAAATACTTGAGGTTAACTTGACCAGGTTTCTGTAATCAGCAAACCTACCTGAATAATAAAAATTTTCTGTTTATTGAAGGTATCCCAAAACTCACTTTTCCATTACCACCTTGTCAATGGACCCCCTCAACATGAAAGGACTATTATTTGGATCCCAAAGTGAGCAAAACTTCCTCAGGAAATCATGGATTTGCTTTCTCCTGCCCTCATCCAAAGCTATCCTAACTCAGCCCACCCATGTCTGCCTGACAGGCCCACCATGTTGCTAGGAAACTCCTGCTCTTACGCCTGTTTTTCATAGACTCCAGTTCTGTGTGAAGCCAATCTATGTCCTGGGGCTTCATGGCTTGGAGAGATGAACTCAATAGAAACAGGCATTGGTGGGCCTTGAAGTCTAACCACTGTGGCTTGAAAGAACTCTCAGAGACAGGCAAACTCAGTTCTGGCCACTTGGAGTGGACACTTGACCTTCAGTGATTGGCATTTTCAAACAACTAGCCTAGGTAACCACTCAACAAAAACCATGTCATACCATCCTAAACCATAGGAGCCACTGAGGGCACCCTAACTTGAGGAAGATCCTCTATTATGAAAAAAAAATTGTAGCTATGATCAGACACCAGCAAAAGACTTGCAGTCGGCAGCCCCTTGACCAGGTCCTGCATCATCCTGTAGGGACTCCCAGGGTGCAGAGAATAGGGGAGACTTGCTCTACCATGGAGACCTCCCCAGCATGTTCCCTGAAGAAAAGCCAGAGCACAAGTATACAGGTATGGATTGCTGCCAGGATGCCAACGCAGAAGGATCCAGATGTCAGGTCTTCTGGCAGAACATGCTTCAAAGTCAAGGTGAGGCCCAGAAAGATCCTGAAGCCTTCTTTATCCATCTCAGATATCAAGAGCCCCTGAAAAACTGGACTCCGTGATTGTCTTGGCCTCTTGAATTGCTGGTGTTATGGATGTCATCATCAAGATGACAAGTGTGATCTCCTGGACCAGTTTGGCTTCCAGTCATCATAGTCGCTACTCACCAAGGTCAGGTTCTAATCCACTGGGCCTCAGTTGGCACCTCAATTCTGGAGGCATAGTTCAAAGCTTAATATGTGCCCAATCCATTTTTCTGTCCCTTGGTTTTGTTTTTAAAAAGTGAGCCTAAAAAAAGTCCTATATTGCTATACACAGAGCTGATTTTCAGCCAGAATCCATCGTGCTCAGTAGGTGCTTGTATAGTTCTAGTTGTTAAATATTTTTAATATGACCACTGCCTACACATCAGACATGACCTATTCTCTGCCTCTGATGAGTTTTCTGACTTTGCCAGTCTTTTATGACCCAGAACATACTTTGCACAGGAAGTACCGATTTCCAGCACTGTGAAATGTCTCCTTAGTCCCAGGGACCACGCTCCACTGGAGAGAATGTGCAAGGACCCTGAGAATTCCCGGGGACCCCCTGGTTATCACTGGCCCCAGGGACCTCGCTCCAGACATGCTTGCTTCACTCAGGGGAATCAGACTCTGGCACGTAGGAGGAAAACCTACCACAAATGTCTAGAGCCTTCAGGCTACAAGAGAGGTAATTGCACAATGGTGGCATCATCTGGATGTCTCACCCTTCTCGGCGACATGTCCCTGCTGCAGTTGGGAAGGCCACTTTCTGGTTGCTGTAAAGTTGCAGAGGCAGCGGCTCCTGTCACATGCTGCCTTCAGACACCCCTGACTCTGCACATTCTACCCAGGGAAGTGGAGCCTTCCCTGCCTGCCCCCACACTCCCCTAACAAGAAGAGGAATGAGAGGGGTCAGGGTTGGCTAAAGGCTTACATTTTATTTATTCTTTTTTTTTTTTTTTTTTTTGGCCAGTCTTATCCCCTGGACTTTCTCTCTTTAGGGCTTCCCCTCTGCCCCCCACCCCAGCTTATAGACCCCTGGCATTTCTAACTTTCAGGCTCACCCTTGACATTCATAATGGCCACTCAGACAGCTCCCCAGACCTGAGAGACACCTGTGCTCTGCCCAGCACCTGTCTGGCCTGGGACCTCAGATATCACAATAGCATTGCCTATTTCTGGGGTGTGTCTATGCCTGGCTGAGCTCAGGAAGATGTCCAACTGATTTCTTCCTGTCCCCCTTCCACAACTCCACCAGGACCCAAGATATCTGGGGCCACATATCCTTCTCTCAGTTCACTCATGTCTTAAGCTGTTGAAAGGTGGATGCCCACAGGGTTAAGTCACAGGGGGGCTGAACAGAGCCTCAGGGCACATGTGGTTTTGCCTCAGGAGGACAGTCAGGGGTGATGCACTGGTCGCCACCAAAGGGGGGCGGTCCTCCCTGGAGCTGCGACAGGCAAAATTCACCTGAAAATTAAGAAGAGACCTTTGGGGTGCCTGGGTGGCTCAGTTGGTTAAGCATCTGCCTTTGGATCAGATCATGATCCCAGCATCCAGGGATGGAGCCCCACATCAGGCTCCTGGCTTAGCAGGGAGTCTCCTCCTCCCTCTCTCTCTGCATCTCCCCTTGCTCATGCTCTCTCTCTCTCTCTCTCTATCTTTCTGTCTCAAATAAATAAATAAAATACTTTAAAAATTGTTTAAGAAGAGACTTTTTTATTCTGGCTATTGCGGTAAAAAGCACGTTAGTGAGGAACACCTCAAAGAAAAGGAAGTGTAAGGGCCTACTTAATCAGAGGGAGCCATTTTGTTGTTTATGCAGTAAACTTAGATTGACCCTATGCAGTAAACTTAGATTGACACTGCCCCTCCCAGAGGAACTTATTTGCAAAGCCCAGATACAAGGGCGGGTCAGGCCAGGTGGAGACAGCCAATCAGTGGGGCGTGCATATATCTACTAGGGTGAATTGTAATTCAATTGGCCGCCCGTGTGTGACCTAACATGACTGTGCAGTTTTCTCTGTGTATTGCAATTTCATTGGCCACCTGTGTATAGCCCGGCTAAACTACCTCTATAAAAGTTAGTCTGTTGCAACATGGGGGACTAGGGGGGCAGAAAAAGAAGAAAAGAAACAAGATGGGATTGGGAGGGAGACAAAACCATAAGTGACTCTTAATCTCACAAAACAAACTGAGGGTTGCTGGGGGGAGGGGGTCGGGAAAGGTGGGTGGGGTAATGGACATTGGGGAGGGTATGTGCTATGGTTAGTGCTGTGAAGTGTGTAAACCTGGCGATTCACAGACATGTACCCCTGGGGATAAAAAATTGTTTATAAAAAAATAAAAATTAAAAAAA
>PISX010025985.1:0-25247 GCA_004024625.1 Mellivora capensis | reverse complement strand
TTGTTTTTCAGAGTCCATAGTCTCTCATGGTTCATCTCCTCCTCCAATTTCCCTCAACTCCCTTCTCCTCTCCACCTCCCGATGTCCTCCGTGTTATTTGTTATGCTCCACAAATAAGTGAAACCATATGATAATTGACTCTCTCTGCTTGACTTATTTCACTCAGCATAATCTCTTCCAGTCCCGTCCATGTTGTTACAAAAGTTGGGTATTCATCCTTTCTGATGGAGGCATAATACTCCATAGTGTATATGGACCACATCTTCCTTATCCATTCGTCCGTTGAAGGGCATCTTGGTTTCTTCCACGGTTTGGTGACCTTGGCCATTGCTGCTATAAACATTGGGGTACAGATGGACCTTCTTTTCACTACATTTGTATCTTTGGGGTAAATACCCAGTAGTGCAATTGCAGGGTCATAGGGAAGCACTATTTTTAATTTCTTGAGGAATCTCCACACTATTCTCCAAAGTGGCTGCACCAACTTGCATTCCCACTAACAGTGTAAGAGGGTTCCCCTTTCTCCACATCCTCTCCAACACACGTAGTTTCCTGTCTTGCTAATTTTGACCATTCTAACTGGTGTGAGGTGATATCTCATTAAGCCTAACCCAAGCTGTGCCACCCATTCGTTTCTACTCTGTGATTCATCAGATCAGTTTCCTGAGAATTAATTGCAATACAAATGAACCCAGCACTGTGTTCATCTTAGTTTTTTTAGTTTTTGCTGGAGTTGTAATAATTAAATCAAGAATTTTCATCTTTAATTATGCAGGTCCATGTTTACACAAACTATTTACATTGAATGGAATGTAGCTTCCTACTTGAATCAATTTCTGTTATCTCCTACTTCTTGTTTAGGGACTATTTATTCTGTTGCTTTAATTTTCAAACTTTTTGTCTTAAATCAAGATATATAGGAAGCCACACTAAACTCAGTCAATACCATAATAATAAATGTGTTTTTAAGTGATCTCTTGAAATCAAATCACAGGGGTTAATTGTATAGTGTGGTTTGCATGGTTTAGAAAGGTATTAAGAAATTAAACAAATTAAACATATTTATGAAAATCCAGTTGGAAACCTATGGACTAAAGCCAACAAAAACTGACTCAGCACAAGAAGCTGTTTATGTATTAACAGCACCCAGCTGTGATTCTGTTCATTTCAGTTATTACCAAGACAAATGAGAAGTTTTTGTTTAAGTACAAAAGGTACCTTCTTTTCATTTGACATGAGTATTAATTTCTGTTAACCAATTCTAAGTATGAGATCAGTGATGAATGTGAGGAACTTACTAAAATGCTGGGAGAGAAAATAGGATTGACATATATACGAAGAAATGAAGGGAAATGTTCTTTAACTCTTTATCCTGAGGGCAGGCAGAGATGGTGATGTTGAGAAGAGGGGTAGCTCCTGGCTTGACAGGAGAACCCAACTCTGGATTATGATTAATCACATTGTATAGTCTCAAGATCTGATTTAAATTTCTCACCCGAGCAGTAAGCAAATTGTAAAACTATACTCACTGACACGAGCTGTTAAGCGAAAACAATTTTTTTAACTTGCTTTATACTGTCCCACCAAGTGCCTTCTGTGTTTGCCCTGGTGGACACATAATAGATGACTTACCTAAAGTTACCTTTCAGTTGAAGGCTGAAGGACCATTTAAGGAAAATGAGGAGAAACCTGAAATATTAAGCAGACTGCTTCCCTGGGGCTCCTTGAGGGGAGGAAACAGATTGGCACAGGGTGTTTATTTAAATTACTTAATTACCTTTATAGTGACTTGAGGCCAGAGAGGTACTTATTTGCAAAGCTGTAATAGAATGTCTTTAGCAGGAAATCTTAAATAAGGGCAAAACCACTTCAGGACCTTGGCTGGAATTTTGAACTATGAACATTAAGCAATCAGCAAGAAAATAATATAGCATTATTTCATTGATACAGACTGTGCTATAAATAAGCAGAAATGAAGGAAGGAAGCAGTAACTTCATTGCTTTGGTACTAAATTTCCTTGGCAAAGAAGAAAATAAAATAGGAAAATATAATAATTTGCTTTAAAAGCAGAGTAATAAAGGTATTCTGAAACATCCTTTAAAAAAAAAACAAAAACCCCTAAGCATTAACACTAAACATCTATCAAAACTGGAAAGCGTTGGAATAAGAAAAGTCATAAAGCACGGTTTTCTTCCTTGGGCTTTTTTTAGTCTCTTAGAGCTGTGGAATTAGAGCAGCAAGCTGAAATGATTTATGAAATGAAAAATTCCTGCCCACCCAGTTCACAGACAATCATAGGCAGTAACTACTGTGTTCTGCTATTTGCCATAATATTTAGCTCAGATGTAGCCAGAAAATCCCACTACACACACAGAAGAGTCACCCATAAAAAGGAACAGATTTCCTTGCATTTCTCTCTTATGTTTGTACATGGACACACAGGAGAATAATATATGCGTATTCTTGCACACATCAGTAATTTCCCTTTTATCTTACCCATTTGCTTTTCCTTTCCTTTTTTTAAATTTACTTTACTTTTACTTTTGAAGTAATTCCTATATAAACTTCTCACCTTCTTTCTCCATCTCAACCCCCTAACCTTTTTTGCTCAGACTCACAACCAGGTTGTTACCTGAGTAATTTAGCAAATAACCACTCATCTACATGGAATGATTGGGCTACAAAAGTGGTTTTGTTAAATACTGGTTTTCTTTATGTTTGTAATTAGCTTTATTAGGTATGTGACTACTCAGGAGAGTATAGTCTGCTCTGAAACTGTAAATAGTGCATTTGTTTGTACAGTTATACAAAGCTTAAGAAAACATTCAGGAGAAACTGCATTCAATGAAGAACCACCATTAACTGGTAGATACAAGACTACTGGCAAGTCCTCCCACACATATTTAACTCAGAAAAAATGTGATCTGTTGTGAAAAAAAAAATGAATGAAGAAAAAGGCAGTCCTTTACTTCTCTTTAATGACCCTGTATTTATGTTGGAAAATCTTACACGCACAAAAATAGAGACTACTATAAGACTATCTACAATCCAACTGAGTTCAGGAAAATGGAAAGACTGTCATAACTGGGAGAATTGGGAAGAGTTGATGTAAATGTGGGACCTCACATGAGTTTGAAATACAGTTTTAGGTACTAAGACCTTGCATACAAAGCATGGCTCTTGTCACAGTGAACTGCTTAGAAGTGACATTAGAGCCAGACTTCTGTTGTCCCAGGTGGTCATATTTTTCCATATCCTCTGGATATCTGAAGCTACAAGGAAGTTTGAGAAATAACAAAGTTAAGCAAGAAAGAATGATACAAGTAGTTACATAAGAAGAGGTATGATAGGGATAAAGGAATATTATTTTAATCTCTGCCATAATCTCATGATGAATTTTCTGGGAGGTATTTAAAGCAATCTCTGCCTCAATTTGTTAAGGCTAATGATTGCATTAACGCTAGTGATTTTTAGAAGATGGATAGGTGGAGAGCAAAATGGTTCATAGTACAGACGTAGATATCAAAACCTCTGACAGAAACTTTCTAGCTGTTCCTACAGAAGAGGGTCCTAAGTGACATTGTAAAGAGCCTTTAAGTCACCAACCCCGTCCTCCTACCCCTTCTTTGCTCAACATAGAGAGCTCAACTTAGAGCCGGATTAGGATTATTTATTGTAAAGGTATGCAAATGCGGATGGGAGTAGGTTGCAGAGTTGAGAAGTGTATTCTTTCTTTCTCATTCCTCTTTCTCAGTTAAAAATTGTTTATTTGTGGGGCGCCTGGGTGGCTCAGTGGGTTAAAGCCTCTGCCTTCAGCTCAGGTCATGGTCTCAGGGTCCTGGGATGGAGACTCACATCAGGCTCTCTGCTTAGCGGGGAGCCTGCTTCCTCCTCTCTTTCTGCCTGCCTCTCTAACTACTTGTAATCTCTGTCTATCAAATAAATAAATAAAATCTTTTAAAAAATTGTTTATTTGTATATTCACGTATTCTACCCTCAAGAATATTTTTAGGCTCACAGCTAAATTCCAGTGCACTTTTCTTTTTCTTTTTTTTTTAATATTTTATTCACTTATTTGAGAGAGAGAGAAAGAGAGAGAGTACAAGTGGGGGGAGGAGCAAAAGGAGAGGGAGAAGGTTTTTAAATACCTTGAGAGAAACAGGGATAAACAGAGTGTTGTGAAAGATCCATTTGTTTAGGGGCTGATTGTATTCCAATTTCAAAGACAACTAAAGCGCCACATAAAAACTGCAACATTTTCTAGGATTTCTGAAAAAATTATAGCTAACATTAATTGAGCCTTTGTTATGTGTACATGAACTGTGATTTAGATGTGTTACCTCATTTACAACTCACAACTATCCAATGATGTAGGAGTTGTTCTCATTTTGTAGAGAAAAAAAATTGAGTCACTGAGAGATTAAGTAACTAACCCAAGTTACACAAAAAGGTTGGGATTTGAACCACTCTTAACTACATTGCTTAAGTATGTCATCCAAGAGTTTGCATAGATTTATGGTTTTCCTTTTTTTTTTCTTCAAGCTGGAGTTTTTGTTTCTGAAAAATGAGAGTTAATTGAACAGAATAAGCCATATCTGTAGATAAAGACTCTCCTTTTTTCTTAGACCCTAACATATATTCTAGAAAATATTTATATTAAAAAAGAAAGTATTGACATTTCATTCTTGAGCTTTCAGCAGACTTCCTCTAAGTAAATTGACCAAAACAAAAACTCATTACAGTTTAAATTATTTATTGATCAAACTCTAAAAATAAAGTCAATGAATATAGCCTTTATCATTTTTAATATCCCTTTGATTATTAAAAATGTTCTCAGAATGAATTTTCCATTCAGAGTTTTGAAGTTGTAAACACGTGGTTTTCTCCTTGTCCCTCAAGTCCTAAATGAATCCACATGGATTCATTTAGAGAAATGACTTCATATGGCTAGTGAGAAATAACCAAGTCATTTGCTCTCTCTGCAGTGTGGTAATAGAGTCCATCTGAATTAGCTTGGCATGAAAGGCATTGGAAAGTATTGGTTAGGACTTGTTTGGTTGCAAGTAACATAAACTTAAACTAAAAGGGGGAAGATCATAGTATTTCTCAGGAGCATGGAATGAAGGTTTAAAACTGAGCCTTAAGAACAGCTGAAATCAAGGGCTAAGTACTATTGGGATATTTGTTCTGTGTTTCAGCTTTTTGTTCTATCTGCTTATTGCTGAGCAGTATTTTCTGCTGTTTGCACAACAGAAGAAAATACTACCAATACCCAAATTTATACCTTCCTCTCAGAAATACCTGTATTCTTAGTCCTGATTCCAAATTCCCAGAAAGACTAAGAAGTTCAGCTTGGAACAGTTGCTTATTCCTGGTCTAACTAGTTGTCACTAGGGAAAGGATTAGAGTTGGCTGAGATTTGGTCAGTTATCCACTCTTGAAGCAAACACAATAGCACATGTGGATGGGGGGAGTGGCAGTTTTCAGAATAAGAGGATTCTAGCAAGTCAAAACAATAGGTATCTACAGCCCTGATACTGGTATTTAAAGTTTTTATCTGATTTCTACTAACTTTGCTGAAAGGGACTTAAGACTTAATTATTTTCCAAAAGTGTTTATAAAAGTGGTACATTTTCTGCAGATTCCAAAGGGCAAAAAAAAGCCAAATGCGTAACTCCAGTAACTCATATATTGGCCATGTAAATGATCTCAATAAACTTTGCAGAGCAATACAGAGATAATGGTTTACATAGAAAACACCAGAAAAATGACCTGATCTGTATTTATTCTCATTCAAAGCACACCAGGTGCTAAGAAGGAGAAGATGTAATTGATGCAATTTCTACCTTTCTTTTCTTTTTCTAAACATAAGAAAACCATATACATCAAGGAACCTACCATAAGGGAAAGAGCTAGAGGAAAGACAGGAAGGGGAGTAGCTTCCATTAACTGAGGACACTTTGATTATAATGAGACTATTTAAAACTGATTATGATAGGGGGCTCCTGGGTGGCTCAGTTAGTTCAGCATCTGACTTCAGCTCAGGTCATGATCTCAGGGTCCTGGCATTGAGCCCCACATCACGCTCCCTTCTCAGCAGGGAGCCTGCTTGAAGATTCTCTTGCCCCTTCCCTCTGCACCTCCCCCTGCTCATGCTCTCTCTTTCTCTCTCTAACAAATAAATAAAATCTTTAAAAAAAACCAAACTGATTATGATTAAGGTTCTTCCACTGATGGAACACAGGCTTGAAATAGAAATAAAGTTATAGCATACACAGAAAATTCCATTTCTTGAACACTATGTATGTGAAAATTTGTAGTCATTACTTGTTCAACAGTAAAATTGAGAAAATGATGCTCATTAACTAGTTTTCACTTATTTTTTTCCCAATGAAGTGTATTTTCTAACCCGGATATTGGAAATAATTATTTTAAATATGATCCCTGTGAGTCCCCTTTTATGTGTGTCTGTGTGTGTGTGCACGTGCGTGTGTTTCAATATTTTCTCCCTCTGCCTTGAAGCCCTGGGAATCAAGCTTCCCTACATTTTAATTATTTGGCTATCTGTTCAAATGGGATGACTCCATGTACTAGGAATTTTTATTTGGTCCTTTGGGATGCAGTCCTACTTGGTGTTTAATTTATAAATGTTTCTTCTTTTGTCTACTCATTTCCGCACTTCCTCCAACTTTCTAGTTTTTAAACAACATCATCATATTGGGACCTCCTTGTTATTTCTCAGTTTTCCAGTGATAAAAAAAAAAGAGTCTTTTAAATATACTTCCATAGAGGCCACATGTGTACCATATATAGACCTTAATGTAAATCATGAGGAGAGGGCCTCCAGCATCCTAGGAGTAAAATCTTGAACTTAGTATGCTATAGTAGTTAGTCTTTGATCCAAGGAAACCCACAATTGAATTAGCAGAGATGATTTCTTTTTTGCTTTCTTCCCTTTTTCTTGCCCTTGGTAGATCTGTAGCTCAGAAAACTTCATCCCAAGAGAAATAGGAGGAATCATTCTATTTGCAATGTCTGCAGCTTCTCTGACCCCAGTGACTATGAGCAGGGGAAAGTGACAAAGCTAGACCTTTTGAGAGAATGAAACTTGTCCTGACCCTGTGGTAATAATCTCGTTATTCCAGAGTGGGGAGCAGAACTAAATGAGCATTATAGCCAAGTGATGAATCAGATTATGCTGAGTCCCTCTCTACCACATAACCTTTAAGATATACATTTTGCTTAATTGTGTTCTAACTCTACATGAACTGGTAGGGCAGTGTCATATGGAAGACATTTACTTAAAAAAAAAAAAAAAGCCCTCCCAGCTCGGTACTTATGGTCTAGGTCGTCAGTTGACCTCCACTCTCTGCAGTATCCGACTTCCCACAAAAAGAGACCAAGAAGCTATAATAAGCTTATGTACCTAAGCATGTTGAGTTATAAATAATGGTTCTCTAAGTACCTTGCGAACTCCATATGAATACCTAGTCTTCTCCCGAGTATCCCCTACCATATTAATGTTATGTCTATATTTTTCTTCACCTTATTTCCAAAGGATTTATAGTGATACATAAAATACTTTAAATTAATATAAATTAGAAGTGGGTAAAAAAGAAGAAAAGATTTATTGGTTTATTCAATGATGTTAAGAATGAAGCTAACTCAAAAATACATGCTATGTGATCTTATAGAGCCATACAACATTTGTATAGCTTTTAACAGGGCAAGGAGAAAATCTGATGGGATAGTTTTATCTGATTCATCATAGTGTTCATCAGCTCATAATGATTTTGAAGAAATGGAAAGAAAATCATCAGAAGGACCCTCATGGTAGAAAAAAATTCTTAGCCTTTGGCACTGTGCTAGATAAATAGTAGGTACTTGACACAGTCTCGCTGATAAATAGAACAACTGAATCTATATAACTACTTACTAGCTTAAATTACTATTTTGGATTGCATATGTTTCTGAAAAAATCAGAAACAAAAGTCAAAATGTCTCTTAAAAAACATCTTTCTTATTTACTTCTAGCGAGTTCAGCAGAGGCAGATTTATGACACAGATGTTTGCTGACACTAGAATGTGGAGGTGAACCCTTTGTCTTGGGAAGCTTCCTATACCACACGCTAAAATTAGCTCATACAGAAATTTATGAAGCCCTTTATTGCTAGAGGGTGAAACTGGACATATCTGAACTTAAAATCAGGATAGAACAATGTGGGAAAACTTGAATAGTTGGGAACATGCCCTTTAACTTTCATCATTTGATACATGACTCATTTCTTTAGACTATGACATGGGCTTACCATGTAAGTCTGCCCTGAAATCTTTTACCATCCCACTAGGGAACTGATTTTAGACAGCATTAAGAATTTTCATTTCAACAGTTTTAGAAAAGTTGATGAAAATCTTTATATTTTTGAAATATGTGAATATGAATAGATATAGAATTCATTAAACTGCCCAACTTGTCAGTTAAAACTGACCTGGTGATATCTATTTAATTAGGCTCAAATACAGTCATAGAACAATGAGCAAAAGGCTCTTGACCCCTCCAGGAGGTAGAGCTTACTCCTCTCCCACCTCACTTAGGATAGGCTAGACTTAGCAGCTCACTTTCAAAGAATAGAAGCATGAAAAGGAAAAAAAAATAGTGGGGAAATCTGGCAAACACTGGCTTAACCAAGTGATGAAGGTAAACATCCACAGTGATGTCATGTGACTTTCATCTACCTTGATGTGATGTTCTGAGAGGGCATGTGATATTCTTCCACAAACTGTATAACCCCAGTTTGACCATGAGATAGCATCAGACAAACCCAGAATGAGGGCAATCTGCAGGATACCTGGCCAGTACTCTGTAAGAAAACCAAGAAAGGAATTGGGAGATATCACAACTAAATGAATATTGTAGCCTGTATTGGATCTTGGAGCAGAAAGACGATTTTAGTGGAAAAGCTAAAATCCAAATACTTTCCAAAGTTTAGTTAATAATAATATATCAATGTCTGGGGTGCCTGGGTGGCTCAGTAGGTTAAGCATCTGCCTTTGGCTCAGGTTGGGGTTCTGGGATCGAGTCCCACATCAGGCTTCTGCTCATTGAGGAGCCTGCTTCTGCCTCTCCCTTTCCCCCCACCTTGTGTGCACACATGTGTGCTCACTCTCTCTCAAGTAAATAAATAAAATCTTTTTAAAAAATAATATATCACTGCCCGTTTCTTAGTTTGACAAGTGTGTACTGGGACATAAAATGGCAAAGCTGGGTGAGTGGTATATAGGAACTCTGTATTAATAGCTTTTTAATGTTTCCTTAACTGAAAAACTAATTAAAAATTAAAAGCTTATTTAAAGAAAGAGTCTCAAGATATCTACTATTAAATAGTTCTGTGATCTACTCACTTTGGGTAAAGAATGAATCTTTAAATTTAATAGGGAAAATCAGTGGCAAGAGGAAGGGAATTGTCTAATTAAGCAAAAATTAGTTAAGAAAATAAACGAGGCATCAAGCCACGGCAAGAAAAAAAAAAAAAGAATCCTTGGAACACAACAAATGTGAAAAACGACTTGCTGTAATTCTGCATAAAGATGAAACTCTCCGTACTCTTTTATAATTCCTCAGAGACATGTATTCTTCTTATATTTCCTCCCTTGTAACATGACCTTCTTCCTAATATTAACCACATATACTTATCCCCATTATACAGTCTCCTGAGCCTTTCTTTAGCAAGTTCAAAGGGGATTTTTTTTCACACCCAAATTATTCTGAGGTATTTTCCTTCTTTCTTCTTCTGGCATGTTTATCTTGTTTTAATCACCTTGCCTCTACCATGAAAAACAACAAATGGTGTCTGAGGTTCTGCTCTGTCAAGCTAGTGAGCAGTGCAGGGAAGCTGGTGACCAGCTGCTTTCCATTCCTGCCATGGAAAGGAGAGCAGAGACCAGTGCCCAAGTGATGGAGCTGCGTGCATCATTTCTGTGAAATCCTCTCTCAAATGACCTTTTGCTGTCAGAGCAGGTACCAAAGCGAAATGGATTCTACCACATTGTCTAAGTGCTGTCATGCATTTGAAACAAAATTGACACACATGGACTGGATCTATTTATCTAAGGCAACTCAATAAAAGAATGGATGATTAAAAGGGGGAGATATTCATGCTACATTTTTCTACAAGAAAATGGATGCAGGACACTTACTTAATACACTAATGCAAAACTGTTCTGCAGAAAATAGAGATGTTTGGAAATGGGAAGGAAGTACATTCCAGAGCTTTCATTCTTCTGTAATATATTTAAACACTAAAATGTGCACAGCACTGGTGTGTGTTTGCTGGTAGAAAAAGAGGGTACAATAAACCTAAAGGGAGAAATGACCTGAATCTCTTATGAGATAGGAGAAATGTTATTTCTATAATGACAGATGTGATACTATTTTATAAAAACCACATTGACCTGAAGGGCACTACTAAGAACTTGTGTCTCTTTTTTAAAAAGTTTTTTGTTTGTTTGTTTGTTTTTTGTTTGGTTTGGTTTGGTGTTTTACAATATTTAATGGCTTGAATTTATAGTGGGAAATTATCATCTCTTAATTTCCTGCAGGGGGCAGAATTATCCTGGAGGAAATAGAAGGTATACAATATGAGGAAACAAGAAAAAAAATAAAATAGAAAAGTAAAAGGAAGTTTGTATCTTTTAGACTTTTTCTAAGTTAAAAAACACATTACCAATTTTTAACAAAACATTCTTCATGAAATATTTAGCTAGTGATAAGCTAGCATTTATCACGAAAGACAGTTTCTTCTAGCTGCTCAGGAGAAAGATTGATTTTGTACAATGCGCTATATCAATTTCTTACTACTTCTATAAGTCGAGGAGAATAGTTGAAGCTCTAAAAGAGAGAGAAGAGAAAATATTTGAGCATTTTCACAGCAGAGTGACCCAAAGTTTTCTAAGCTTGAATGTTTGCCTTCTCATGCTGACTCAACATGCAAACTTTGTTGGAAATTCTTTTCTTTCTAACCAAGGCTTTGCTGAGTCCAACAAGAAGTGCAGTGGAAAGTTGTAGCTAGTGGTGTGCTACCAATTTAACAACCAATTTTCTAGAGGGAAAACAAAGTATATCTGTCTGTGTGTACATTAGTGTTTTATAAATTTTACTGATATAAAGAATGTGAATGCTTTTGCTGATTTTTTCCTAACTCCTGTAATTATAGCCAACCTATTGTTGCAATTGACAAATACCTGTAGTCCTGATGAGAATGTTTGTTGATACTTTGCTTTTCTTTACTCTTTAAGATAAAAGGGAAACAATAAAGACCAATGTCAGAATCTCAATCCTTCATCAGTAATGTGAGCAACATCTTTGCTGAATCAGATAATAATGCCTTTTCTCCTTTATCAAGATTAGTTGACTGTATTGTTGAAGGTCTATTTCTGGGCTCTTTATTCTACTCCATTGATTTCTTTGACTCTTCTTTCCCCAGTATCATGCTGTCCTGCTTACTATAGCTTTATAGTGAGTCTTGAAGTCAGGTAGTATTTAGGAATACTAGATTATTTACTCAATTTTTCTTACATGATGAACCAGACTTGACATACTTTTTAGTGTAATCTGCATTATCACCATTTTCTGCAGCACTTTCTTAAAAACAAGGTCTATAAAGAAAACAATAAATTAAGTCCTGATTTGTAGTATTTGCCTGTTTCTGTGATGTAAGTATTTTCTCCGTGGTCTGTTACAAATTACTAATGTAATGCTACTAAACATAAAGTTTGGAAGTGTTGTTCAGTAGTTTATGTTTATACAGTATTGCCACCATAGACACATTTGAGCAAATAATTTAAAGAGCACAGATAATGACAAAATATATATGATAACTAGGAGGTGCTGAATATTAAATATTCATTACCTTTGTTTTTAATGTAGTTTAATTATAAATAAATGTATTTAATTATAAATTTATATAATTTTATTTTTAGTAATGATTCTATTTAACAACCGTCTTACAAGCCGACCAGAAATGGAGTGATCTACTCTTGCAAATTGTTATGAGCTAGTCCAGCACACTGTTGTGCGGCAGAAGGTTTTGTGAACTTTTGACACAAAGGTTTAACACAAAAGGAAATAAAATCAAAGCAATCTAAGATAGACCACATTCTGGGTGATACAACACACCTTAGTTAGCACATTTAGGAGGATAGAAATCATAGTGTCTGCTCTCAGAGCACAATGAAATTAAACTAGAAATCAGTACCAGAAGGATAACTGGGAAACCCCAAAATAGGTGGAGATTGAACAACACACATTTAAATAGCACTAGTCAAGAAATGTCAACAGAAATATGAAACATATTTTGAAGTAAATGAAAATGAAAGCACAACTTAAATGTGTGGGATGTAGAGAAGACAGTGCTTAGAAGGAAATTTATAGAATTGAATGCATATATTAGAAAGGAAGAAGGATCTCAAATCAATAATCTAAGAAACTTTAGGAAATTAGAAAAAAAAAGAGCATATCACATCCAAAGTAAGCATAAGAAAGGGAATAATTGGGGCAGAAATCAATGAAATTGAAAACATGAAATCAGTAGAGAAAAATCAATAAAAAACCAAAATCTGGTTCTTAGAAAAAAAGCAGTAAAATCTATAAGCCAAGCCAATTAAAAATAAAAGAGAGAGAGAGAGAGAATACAAATTACTAATATCAAATATGAAAAAGGCTTCACTATAGGTCCCACAGAAATTAAAAAGGATAATAAAGGGATACCATGAACTTTATAAGTACAAATTTGATGACCTTGTTAAAGGAGACTAATTCCTTGAAATACACAATCTGCTAAAGTCCATACAAGAAGAAATAGGTGTTCCAAATAGGTCTATATCTATTAAAGAAATTGAATCAAGAATTAATAAGTTTCTAAAACAGAAATCACCAAGCCAGGATGGGTTCACTGGTGAATTCTACCAAACATTTAAGGACAAAATTTTACTAATTTTCTGCAATCTCTTTTAGAGGATAGATGTAGAGGGAATATTTCCTAATTCTATGAAGTCAGCCTTCATAGGCAGAGGTATCACAAGAAAAGAAAACTATAGGTCAATATCTCTCATGAACATAATACAAAAATCAGCAACAAAATATTTGCAAATTGAATCCAAAAAATATAAAAAGAATTATATACCATGACCAAGTGGGGTTTATCCTAGATATTCAAATCTGGTTCAACATTTGAAAACCAGTTAATGTAATCCAATCACATCAACAGACTAAAAAAGAAAAATCACAAGATCATATTAATAGATGCAAAAAGGGCAGTTGACAAAATCCAAAATCCATTCATGAGGGAAATTTTCAGGAACCTAGGATTAGAAGGGAACTTTCTCAACTTGATAAAGGATATCTTTTTTTTAAACAGCCTTATAGTTAATATCATACCACACGGGGAAAACCTCTGAAACCTTACCACTAAGATCAAGTACAAGGCAAGGATATTCCCTCTTTCCACTGGTTTATAACATTGTAATGGAATTCTGCTGATGCAGTAAGGCAAGAAAACAAAGTAAAAGGTACACAGATTTGGAAAGAAGATGAAATTACCTTTGTAGATGGTGATAGTTTATGTAGAAAATTCAAAAGTATCAACAAAAAAAAACTTCTGAAACTAGTAAGTGATTATAGAAAAGTTCCAGGACATAAGATGAATCTACAAAAATTAATTGCTTCTCTACATACCAACAATGAACAATTTAAAATGAAAAACACTTGGCGCCTGGGTGGCTCAGTGGGTTAAGGCCTCTACCTTCGACTCAGGTCATGATACCAGGGTCCTGGGATCGAGCCCCGCATCAGGCTCTCTACTCTGGGCTGCTCTTCCCTGCAGGAAGGGAGCCTGCTTCTCTTCCTCTCTCTCTGCCTGCCTCTCTGCCTACTTGTGATCTCTGTCTATCAAATAAATAAATAAAATCTTTAAAAAATAAATAAAATGAAAAACACAACATCATTTATATTAGCACCCCAAAATATTAAATACTTAGGTATAAATCTAACAAAATATATGCAAGAGCTATACAAATAAATGCAAGATCTATACAAGGAAACCTACAAAACTCTGATGAACAAAGTCAAAGAACTAAATAAATGAAGACATTCCATGTTCAAGGATAGGAAGACTCAGCATTGTGAAAATACCTGTTTTTCTCATTTTGATCTATGAATTACATTCAATCTCAATCAAAATCCCAGAAAATTTTTTATGGATATTAACAAACTGATTCTAAAGTTTATTTGAAGAGGCAAAATACCCAGTAGAGCTAACACAGTATTAAAGGAAAAGAACAAAGTTAAAGGACTAACACTACTTGACTTCAAAACTTACTCTAAAGCTATAGTAATCAGGACAGCATTATATTGGAGAAGGAATAGTCAAAGAGATCAAGGGAATAGAATAAAGAGCCCAGAAATATACCTTCATCAATATAGTCAACTCATCTTTGACAAAGGAGAAAAGGCAATACAAGGGAGCCAAGATAGTTTTTCAACATATGGTGCTAGAACCAGACATCCACATGTAAAATAAAAGGAAAAAAAAAAAGACACAAACCTTACACACTTGAAAAAAAATTTAACTCAAGTGGATCATGTTCCTAAATGTAAAATGCAAAACTATAACATTCCTAGAAGATAACATAGCAGATGATGTTGGGTATGGTGATGATTTATTAGATACAACACCAAAGACATATGATCCATGAAGAAACAGTTGATAAGCTGGATTTCATTAAAACTTAAAACTCTCTAAAAGACAATATAAAAAGATTAGGTATGCCTGGGTGGCTCAGTCAGTTAAGTGGCTGCCTTCAGCTCAGGTTTGATCCAAGGGTCCTGAGATCTCATCAGGCATCCAGCTCCTTGCTCAGTGGAGAGCCTGTTCCTCTCTGCCTGCTCTACCTGTTGCTCCCCTTGCTTGTGCTCTCTTTCACTCTCTGTCAAATAAAGCAATAAAATCTTTTAAAAAATAAAAATAAAAAAATAAAAGACAATATAAAGAGAATGAAAGAACAAACACAGACTGGGATAAATAATTGCAAAACACATATCTGATAAAGGACAGTTAATCAAAATATACAAAGAACTTAAAAAACTCAACAATAAGAAAACAAATAATGTGATTTTTTAAAAAAATGATCCAAAGACCTTAAGAGATAACTCACCAAAGAAGAGATACAGTTGGCAAATAAGCATACAAGAAGATGCCCCACATCATATGTCATCAGGGAAATGCAAATTAAAACAACAATGAGATGCCACTGCACACCTATTAGAATAGCCAAAATCTGGAGTGCTGACAACACCAAATGCTGGTGAGGATGTGTAGCAACAGGAATTCTCACATGTTGCTGGTGGGAATGCAAAAATAGTACTGCTATTGTGGAAGAAATTTGGTGGTTTCTTTTTTTTTAAGATTTTTTTTTTATTTGACAGAGAGAGAGATCACAAGTAGGCAGAGAGGCAGACAGAGAGAGAGGGGGGAAAGCAGGCTTCCTGCTGAGCAGAGAGCCGGATGCGGGCCTCGATCCCAGGACCCTGAGATCATGACCAGAGCCGAAGGCAGAGTTTTAACCCACTGAGCCACCCAGGCACCCCCAATTCGGTGGTTTCTTAAAAAACTAAACATACTCTTACCACAGAACAGGCAATGGCACTTCTTGATATTTACCCAAATAGTTGAAAAACTATGTCCCCATGAACATCCACTCATGGATGTTATGGTAACTTTATTCATAATTGCCAAAACTTGGAAGCAGCCAAGATATCCTTCAGCAGGTAAATAGATAAATAAATTGTGGTACATCTGGGTGATGGAGTATTATTCCATGTTAAAAAAAAAAAGCTATTAAAACTTGGAAAACAAGGAGGGAAGTTGAATGCATATTTCTAAGTGAAAGAACCCAATTTGAAAAAGTTATATACAGTGTAATTCCAACTATATGTCATTCTGGGAAAGGCAAAACTGTGGAGACAGTAAAAAGACTAGTGGTTACTAGGGGTGTGGTTGGTGTGTAAGGATGACTAGGTAGAGCAGAGGGAATTTTTAGGGTAGTGAAATTACTCTGTGTAATATTATAGTGATGGAGATATGTCATTATATATTTGCCTAAACCTGTAGAATATACAACATTAAGCATGAGCTCTAAGGTACACTATTGACTCTATCATCATTATTATGATGTATTATGTAGGTTCATTTGGGGTAACAAACGTACTATTCTGCTAAGTGATGTTGATAATGGGGGAGGCCATGCATGAGTGGGAGCATAGGAGTATATAGGAAATTCTTGCACCTTCTTCTCAATTTTGTTGTGAACCTAAAACTGACCCTCCCCTCCCAAAGTAAAGTTTTTAAAAAATTCACTGCCAAAGGTGTGAAAATAGAAATGAAATTAAACTTCTCTCCTTTTTCTTCCATTAGTACTAATAGTTATAAAAACATTGAAAGAGGGGCACCTGGGTGGTTCAGTGGGTTAAAGCCTCTGCCTTCAGCTCAAGTCCTGATCTCAGGGTCCTGGGATCGAGCCCTGCATTGGGCTCTCTGCTCAACGGGGAGCCTGCTTCCTCCTCTCTCTCTGCCTGCTTGTGATCTCACTCTCTCTCTGTCAAATAAATAAATAAATAACTCTTTTTTAAAAATTGAAAGAAATTGAATCCACTGGTAAGTCAATACATAAATTTTCTGAACACATCAAATCATACCTAGTACTTTTGTGTTTCCCCCAAATATAACATAATACATATATATTCTTGTGTTTCTCCAAATTGAAGTGATTTACAGCAAGGGAAACAGTCAACAAAACCAAAAGACAACTGACAGAATGGGAGAAGATAATTGTAAATGACATATCAGATAAAGGGGTAGTATCCAAAATCTATAAAGAACTTATCAAACTCAACACCCAAGGAACAAATAATCCAATCAAGAAATGGGCAGAAGACATAAACAGATATTTCTGCAAAGACATCCAGATGGCCAACAGACACAGGAAAAATTGCTCAACATCACTTGGCACCAGGGAAATACAAATCAAAACCCCAGTGAGATACCACCTCACACCAGTCAGAATGGCTAAAAGTAACAAGTCCGGAAATGACAGATGTTGGTGAGGATGCAGAGAAAGGGGAACCCTCCTATACTGTTGGTGGGAATGCAAGGTGGTGCAGCCACTCTGGAAAACAGTGTGGAGGTTCCTCAAAAAGTTGAAAATAGAGCTTCCCTACAACCCAGCAATTGCACTACTGGGTATTTACCCCAAAGATACAAACGTAGTGATCAGAAGGGACATGTGCACCCCAATGTTTATAGCAGCAATGTCTACAATAGCCAAACTATGGGAAGAGCCTAGATGTCCATCAACAGATGAATGGATAAAGAAGATGTGGTGTCTCTCTGTGTGTGTACACACACACACACACTATATGTGTATACGTATAGTGGACTATTATGCAGCCTTTAAAAACGAAATCTTGCCATTTGCAACAACGTGGATGGAACTAGAGGGTATTGGGCTGAGCAAAATAAGTCAGTCTGAGAAAGACAATTATCATATAATCTCACTGATATGTGGAATTTGAGAAACAAGGCAGAGGATCATGGGGGAAGGGAGGGAAAAATGAAACCAGATGAAACCAGAGAGAGAGGCAAACCATAACAGACTCTTAATCTCAGGAAACAAACTGAGGGTTGGCTGGAGGGGAGGGGAGTGAGAGGGGTGAGGTGGCTGGGTGATGGACATTGGGGAGGTTATGTGCTATGGTGTGCAGTATGAGTTGTGTAAGACTGATGCATCACAGAACTGTACCCCTGAAACAAATAATACATTATATGCTAATGAAAAATGAAGTGATTTATAGGTAAAATAGGACCCACAGAAATTTTACATTAGCATTTTCCAAAATTTTTCTTTCAGTTTTCTTGATGCCTTAACATTTGAGAAATTTTCTCTAGCTGGGCCATTTAGATCGTCCTAGTCTGCCTGAGCTTTGTTTCCCAGCTGGCTTCCTGCATAGTTACGTCATGGCTGAAGCAAATGATGTTGTCAGTCTCCTCATCGCAAGAGAATGTTTCTGAACAGGATTCCTGAGATTTCATCCCGAGGGGAAATATGTAGGCCATATGCTCACCCTTGAAGCTAAGGGTGAAGTTATCTTCTGTTGAAACATACATACTCTATTGAGGAGAGGTCAGTAGGTATCCAGAATGAAATTCTGAAATCTCTTCGAAAAACTGGAGCAAAAAACAAAGGCCAGATAAGAACCAGCATACACATATTATGTCCCCTATGCCAAAGCAATTAGTGGCCCTCAATTTTAAAAAAATCAATTTTGAATTTCTCTGTTTTTTAATTCTGCCACGGTTTTGTCCCACCCTAACTCCCCCAGTTTATTTCCTACCAATCTCTTTCTATTCTGGACAGGCTAGTTTCATCTCCAAGGAACAGAAATGTTTAAACCTGGTTTTGTACTTTGTGGTGTCGTCTACATGTGGAAGATCTTTTCCTTTTTCATTTCTCCCAACTGTGTTTGTACAAGAGGGCCCAATTCAAACCTACATTCTGTTTTCCTTCTCACCGTGAACGTTGGCAGTTCAATTCAGTGAAACATTTGTGTACTAAGTAGCTACATGACAGGTGTGGCAGAGGAAGTTTTAGAAGCACATTGAGTTTGAAATACTTGTGGAAAATCTACATATAGATATCAAGAAGCTAGAAAACTGAAGATCTAGAGTTATTTTTTTTTAGGATTTTATTTATTTATTTGAGAGAGAGAGAGAGAAAATGAGAGAGAGTATGAGAGGAGAGAGGTCAGTGGGAGAAGCAAACTCCCTGCCGGGCAGGGAGCCCGATGTGGAACTCGATCCCAGGACTCCAGAAACATGACCTGAGCTGAAGGCAGTCGCCCAACCAACTGAGTCACCCAGGTGCCCCCAATCTAGAGTTATTTAATTTTTTTTTAAATTTATTTATTTGTCAGAGAGAGAGCACAGGCAGATAGAGTGGCAGGCAGAGGCAGAGGGAGAAGCAGGCTCCCTGCCGAGCAAGGAGCCTGATGTGGGACTGGATCCCAGGACGCTGGGATCATGACCTGAGCCGAAGGCAGCCGCTTAACCAACTGAGCCACCCAGGCATCCCAATCTAGAGTTATTTAAAGAGTCGACAAGAGATCTAGACTTATTTATATAGAAATTGGAATGAAAAGATTGTCTAAGTTGAGACCAATGAGAAAGAAAAGAGGACAAAATATAGGTATAGGAAGTGAGATATACAGCAAAGCGTGGTGCCTGAGCCCTGTCAGGTAGGTATGAAGGACAGGAACAAGAACAAGGTAGGGAAAACTTCTGAAAATTGTAAGGTATTACATAAATCAAAAAAGGAAACCACAATTAAAAAGGAGCATATGCAAAGTATCTACTATAGTTGAAGTGTGATTCAACTATAGTTGAATCAAGTAGGATGTGAGCTTTGACTCACTAGTTCTTACCATTGTCTGATGGCAGTCTTTATATCTCCTATTATAATTTTGATAACACAGAATGGATTTGTCAGTGATAAAACTGGCTTTACGTCTGCCCCCAGCCCCATTAGCCTTAGCCAGAATAAAACAGACCTTGTGCTGTAAACATAGTCATCTCTTCTTTAACGCATAGCCTATGTCTGACAGTTTCCAAAAATGGGAGCATAGAGGAGGCATGCCATCCCAAACTGAGTCTTCGTTCTGCAATTTAATTTTATCCTCCAAACACTCCAGTTGACATCTCCTTTGTCACATACCCATCATTGAAAGAATAAAGAATGCCCTTAGTTGAATTTTAATATAAGTTCAATGGAGATGGCTCTTTCCTTCAATACTTGGTATAATTTGGCATGTCCTTTGATTTTCACTGGTGTGGCACATTAATTTCTTAATCACCACTATATCACTTCAAACCAAGTAAGAAATTTATTTAGATTTTTTTAAAAAAGTATCTTAAACCAACTGATTGTCCCCCAGCTCTGAGCAAAAGAAGGAGAAGGAATGAAAAACCTCCAGGTGTTAACAAGATATTTCCTTCCCTATTCTGTGAGTCCCAAAGCTTGATGCCATAAAATAGTCACTTTCTCATCCACAGACTTCATGTTATATGACATAATTAGAGGCAACTGTATCTCACTGATTTAAAATCTGTTTCCCAGGGGCAACTGAGTGGCTCAGTTAAGAGTCTCTCTTGGGCTCAGGTCATGATCCCAAGGTCCTGGCATTGAGGCCCACATTGAGAATCCCTGCTTGGCGGGGAGTCTGCTCCCTCTGCCCCTTCCGCCTGCTCATGCCTGTGCTCACTCTCTCTCTCTCACAAATAAATAAAATAAAAAAATAAAATAAAATAAATTTCCCAAAGTATCTTTCTTACAGCATAAGACTACCAAGTACATTTTAAGGGGATTGAAATTATATCTACTCAATACCTGATTTACCAGGGATATTTAAATCTTCAGTGAAATTTTTCCCAGATGTACTTAAGGAACAAAAAGGCATTCATTTTTTAACATCAGGGCTGCCAGTGGCTGGTGGTAAGGGAAAGATGTGGACAATAAAATGGGGCAGAAGGGAGGTTTTTTAGCTGATGAGAGTATTTTGTCTTGATTGGTGATGGCAGTTACAGGACTGTATAAATTTGTCAATATTCATTAAAGTGTGCATCTAAAAAAGTGGATTGTACTAATAATAAATTATACCTCAATAAACAGAGAGAAAGAGAATGTGAAGATTAAAAAAAAATGAAATAAAAGGCAAAAGTTTATTCATTTAAAAAATTACTTCCTGAACCTCCAAGTATAGTAAAGAAAAGAGAGGGGGGATTTAAAATTCGCCCAAATTAGTTACTCTGAAGAATTTCTGAATTACATGATCTTCATATGCTGAAAACTTACTAAGCATACACATCCTTACAGACTTGAAAATGCAGTGAAATCAGGATATGTAAAATAAGGAGACAACTTTAAAAATTGAAGGACATAGTAAGTCTTTAATCAAAATTTGGATTTGACTTTTTTTCACTCTTTTCATTTAATTTAAATAGGTTGTGTTTTTTTTTTAAGATTTTACTTACTTCTGAGAGAGAAAGAGAAAGCACGAAGAGGGGGAGGGGCAGAGGGAGAGAGAGAAACAGACTCCCAGCTCAGCAGGGAGCCAATGTGAGACTTGATCCCAGGACCCTGAAACCATGACCTGAGCCAAAGACACACACTTAACCAACTGAACTACCCAGGTACCCCCAAATAGGATTTTTCAATAGCATTTTCATTTTAAGGTACTTTAAAATAACTTACAATAAGATTCTTTGAAATGTCATATAATATTTCAATCCAAAATGTAAAAATTAATGAAACGATTTAATTTAATTCACTGAATATGAATAGCACCTACTAAACATGGAAGACAATGTGAGTTGTTCTAACAATAACTTGGAAGATGAATAAGCTGATTACTGAGTTAGTGGAAGAAACAAATACACAGAAGACAGAGGCTTTAAGCAAGGCTGAACCCACACACAACAAAAAGGGCCGCAGGGGCTACTGGAAAGCTCAGCTGTGAAAGCCTAGGTTCCACTAAGGCAGAAGGAGCAATAAACACAGCCCATCAGAAAGTTTGGAAATCAGAATAGCAGACCAAGGAGGAAGCCGAGCTGAGAGAATTTGTATTTGGAAACAAGCTCACGACACTGGAATATCACAAAGTCCTCAAGAGAACCATTGCAAGCACCAAGATGGTATCCAGAGGAGAGGTTCATCTCGTCCAGGAGCTGGGTTACTTCTTTCTCAGAGACAAAAATACAAACAACTGAAACTAAAACAGAGTGTTAATAATGTACGAGAAGGTAGGTGTTGCCATGCGATATCAGAGGACGGCCCTTGTGCTCCTGGAGAGCTCAGGGTTAGAGTGATTACTTGAGCAACAAGTATAGTCTGACTATAAAACACACAGGCTTAACTGCATGCATTTCTAGTGGAAACATACAGGGCCCTGCTCAGGGAGAAGAGAAGGCAGTTGTTCCAGATTTTACCAGTTTGGGAATTGATACAGTGTGGTAGAAGAATGAAAGGGAAGCCGGATATGGTTTATGGAAAATCCTATCCTAAGCACTTTCCAAATTGGAATCTTTCAGGGATTTCTGGGATCTGCATCCCTAATGAACAGCCTGGTAATTCTATGCTCTCAATGCTTGGGAAGCCCCAAGTAGAACATATTCATAATGGGCCAAAATGGTGGACATTGAGGTTAGGAAGTGACAGACAAGAGAATTCAGAATGAAACTGAGAGTGGAAAAAAGAGCGGTCACAACTGGGAAGTAAGTACTAATTTCAAAAGAGAGCATAAAGAATCTCTCCAGCAGGAGGGCCAGAATTATTGTTATTAGAATAAACTCATTAAAGTATCCTATGAGCTATGAAAAGTATTTTTGTTACTTGAACTGTCTGTTGAATGTTTTTTTTTTTTTTTTTTTTGCTTGATCTGGTAGGGATTTGAAGAAATAGAATCCTGAGACTTTAATGAGGAGTTCTCACGACATGCATGTAAACACTCTGGGCAACGCCGGGTTTAACTTGCCCTCCATGCTTCTGCATCCTGGGACTGACAAGGGTAGTGTGGAACCTGGTTCTGTGGCTGTGGTGCCAAATATGAGTTATGATTGCTACAATGCGGCTCCAACACATTCACCTGTCCTAGAGACAAAAACAGCAGTGCCAAAACTCTAGCCTACACCTCCTGAAGTCCTAAGTGCAAGTCACATGTATGAAATTAGCAAAGAGATAGTTCTAATACTTATTTCTCAATTATCGTTGATTATTAAATAAAAATAAATCTGCCTTTAGTGTCACCCTTTTTAATGGTACTATCTTAAAAATCACAAGCATAAGTTTAAAAATAAGACAGTTATTGTTTCAAAAACATTTATTTCACAGGTATGATTTTTTTAAATACTCAGAAACGTGTTTTGATGTTCCCAAGAAATAGCATTAAGTTTAACAATAGTGGGCTGATAGTTTTTCCACACATGATCCTAATTTTAGTCCTTTTCTCCAGGCTAAAAAGGAAGTGCATTTACAATTAATAATTCAATGCATTTTTGCATTTTAGATGAATATTTGGATGCCATCCTTAATATAAGAAATAGAAACTAAATATTCTTTAAAACTGCTTCATAAATAGTTATGTCTATCAATTACTAAATCTGCTTGCATGTACACCTGTCTTTAGAAACTGTTAAAGAATTCTCGAAGATAATTGTGACTTTCTTGCAAATGGAATACCTCCAAAATTGATTTAAAAGGGGTTAATCAGGGGTGCCTGGATGGCTCAGTCGTTAAGCATCTGCCTTAGGCTCAGGTCATGATCCTAGGGTCCTGGGATCGAGCCCCTTGTCGCCTCCCCGTTCAGCCTGGAGACTGCTTCTCCCTCTCCCTATGCCCCTCGCTCCACTTGTGCATGCTCTCTCACTTGTCCGCTCTACTCTCAAATAAATAAAATCTTTAAAAAATGCTTAATAAGCCCATTTTTATGTAATCTAGGTGTATACAGACTATCTCTCCTATTTAATGTCATATTGGTATTCAATTCTCTTTTATTCTTTTTTTTAATAATTTTTTTTATTTTTATAAACATATAAAGTATTTTTATCCCCAGGGGTACATGTCTGTGAATCGCCAGGTTTACACACTTCACAGCACTAACCATAGCACATACTCTCCCCAATGTCCATTACCCCACCCCCCTTTCCCGAACCCCCTCCCCCCAGCAACCCTGTTTGTTTTGTGAGATTAAGAGTCACTTATGGTTTGTCTCCCTCCCAATCCCATCTTTTTTCTTTTCTTCTTTTCCTACCCCCCTAACCCCCCATGTTGCATCTCCACTTCTCCACTTCCTCGTATCAGGGATATCATATGATAGTTGTCTTTCACTGATTGACTTATTTCACTAAGCATGATATACAATTCCCTTTAATCTAAAAGTTCTTTTGTTGGTTCTCTAATGTTTTGTGCTATGCTGTCCATGCACTTTTTACCTTCTTCCAACTTTCCAGAGATCCTCTAGCTACTTTGCTTCCAACTCATTTAATGAAGCTGCTCTCTTGAAAGTTATTACCAGATCTAAAATTTTTTGCAGTCCTCATTTTTAGAATGAGTGCCGGTTCTAACAACTTTGCCCTCATTTTATTTCCAAAAAATTGAAAGGGTTTAAATACATTTTCTCAGTCTCCTTTCATTTTTAAAATTTTATATTATGCAACATAACTTACAAAGATAGAAAGTAATATAACAGATTTCTCATGGACTCAGCACTAAAACAGATGTTAACATTTTGTCATATTAGCTTAAGACTTCACCTTTCTTTTTTTTTATAAGAGACTCTTTTTTTTTAAAGATTTGTACTCGAGGAACTACAGAACACTCATGAAAGAAATTGAAGAAGACGTAAAAGATGGAAGACCATTCCATGTTCTTGGATCGGAAGAATAAACATTGTTAAAATGTCTATACTACCTAGAGCAATCTATACTTTTAATGCCATTCCCATCAAAATTCCACTGATATTTTTCAAAGAGCTGGAGCAAATAATCCTAAAATTTGTATGGAATCAGAAGAGACCCCGAATCGCTAAGGAAATGTTGGAAAAAAAAATAAAACTGGTGGCATCTCATTACCCGATTTCAAGCTTTACTACAAAGCTGTGATCACCAAGACAGCACGGTACTGGCATCAAAACAGACACATAGACCAATGGAACAGAGTAGAGAGCCCAGATATGGACCCTCAACTCTATGGTCAAATAATTTTCGACAAAGCAGGAAAAAATATACAGTGGAAAAAAAACAATCTCTTCAATAAATGGTGCTGGGAAAATTGGACAGCTATATGTAGAAGAATGAAACTCGACCATTCTCTTACACCGTACACAAAGATAAACTTGAAATGGATAAAGGACCTCAATGTGAGACAGGAATCCATCAGAATCCTAGGGGAGAACATAGGCAGTAACCTCTTTGATATCAGCCACAGCAACTTCTTTCAAGATATGTCACCAAAGGCAAAGGAAACAAAAGCAAAAATGAACTTTTGGGATTTCATCAAGATCAAAAGCTTCTGCACAGCAAAGGAGACAGTCAACAAAACAAAGAGGCAACCCACGGAATGGGAGAAGATATTTGCAAATGACAGT
>PISX010025984.1:0-25124 GCA_004024625.1 Mellivora capensis | reverse complement strand
AGATTAAGAGTCACTTATGGTTTGTCTCCCTCCCAATCCCATCTTGTTTCTTTTCTTCTTTTTCTGCCCCCCTAGTCCCCCATGTTGCATCTCCACTTCCTCATATCAGGGATATCATATGATAGTTGTCTTTCTCTGATTGACTTATTTCACTAAGCATGATACCCTCTAGTTCCATCCACGTCGTTGCGAATGGGAATTACTATTATTTATAACTCAAAGTACAAAATAAATATCCATGAGTCTATGCTGATATAAATAAATGACAGAACAAATAATGAGAGAAAAAATAACTAAATCATTCTTGTAGAAAAATACCAAAATTTGTGGTAATCTTGAGGGTGGAATATACTTCTAAAGAATACAGCATGCAATTTTTTTTAAAGTACATTTACAGTGCAGAAAGCTGACAAACACTATCTCAGCTGGGTGATCAAGGTCAGTATCAACTATGATAAATCATATTGATATGTATTTGTGGTATGAAAATCATACTTCATCTCTTTGACCCTTCTCCCCCCCAAAAAACAAAGCCACTCTAATTGTAGAGAAAAGTAGACAAATTCCATTAGAGAAATATCCTTCAGAATATTTGACCCATTCTCCCCCAGATTTTCAAGGTCAGCCAAAACAAGTGTTCTGAGAAACTGTCATTGCCAAGTGGAGCATGAGTCATGATAACTAAATTTAGCCTGAATTAAAGAAAGGCACCAAGTAAAACTAAGTATTCTGAACAAATTCTAAATTTAATTAATTATAAATATCAGTTTTAATATTGGTTCGTTGATTATAATAAATTTACCATACTAATGTAAAATGTTAATAATAGGAGAAACAGGGTGAGTGAGTATATGAAAACTTATCATACAACCTTTTAAATTTTTCTGTAAATCTAAAATTGTTCTAAAACATGAAGACTAAAAATATTTCACTGGCTTGGGGCCCCTGAATAGCTCAGGTGGTTAAGCAGAAGACTTGATTTTAGCTCAGGTCATGATCTCTGGATCCTGGGATGGAGCCCTGCATTGGGCTCCATGCTCAGAGGGGAATTGGCTTAAAGATTCTCTCTCTCCCTTTCCCTCTGCTCTTCCCGCCTCTCTCTCTCTCTCTCACAAATAAATAAGCTTTAAAAAAATATTTCACAAGCTCTCCAACCTCCATTGCAGTTAGTGGCAAATATATGACAGTGTTCTTGCCAAACACTGTGCCAAACACAGAGAAGCCTTGCTTCTCTGATATAAGCATTACCCTTTCCTACATCTCTTCCATTTCCTTCTGTCCCTCTTCCTGGAATAAGTATGCAGTGCCTGGAAGAGCAGCGGTTATATCACATGTAAACATGAGGTAACAAGCACAAAGACTGGCCAATATGCTGTACATGGCAGAGCAGAAAGAATAAAAAGGAAATATATCTTTTAAAATACCATGGAATCACTGCCCTATCCTTAGATTGCTCCCTCCAGGCATTCTTTTGCACCAGATTCTAAGATATACCAAAGAAATGATAAGAATAGGTTGCCTTCACTAAAAATTTCTATTTTAATACAGAATATATCTCAATATACATTGAGAGGTATATATTTTTCTCTGGCTCATAAATGCCATAACACTGATATTTTATATTACAGCTCCATCTTTTTCACTAAACATTTTAATATAGATTATATTAATTAGGGTACCAACACAGAGTTTGGTAATGGATCATAGTGTTTGCAAAACACACATTTCATACACTAATGACTTCAATTATTAAAGCAGAGAGTCATCAGCAAATAAACAAGATTGGTCATGTAACTACAGACTCAAATACCTTAATATACAACTGGATTATGAAAACAAGCAGCTGTACCAACAAGATAGGCAATCAAATTGACAAAGTGTGTCTCTGAATTAATGAAGTACGAACCACTTGACAAATTTAAATAAGTGCTGAAATGGTGAAACAACTTGATTTGGATTATCACATTCATTCAGAGTAGACACAATTTAAATAAGATAAGTGTGCATCAACATCAGGCAAATACACAGTTTTGTAGGTAACAGAGCATAAAAAAAGACCTAGAAAACTTATAAAAAGCAAAATATTTCATATGTAATTAAATTTAACAAATAAACACTTGATATTTAGAAATAATATAAGTTAGCAAATTGGCTGATATTTCAAAAATGTTAAAGTACATAATTCTCAGTAAAGACACAATCCAGTTCAGCACAACTTTATGATCAAGTACAGGTGAATACTAATACACCATAAAAAATTACCAATAAGCAAGAATAATTAAATATTGGTGACCTTATTTGATTATGATTATCTTTCATCTGTTATAAAATGTGCATAAGTCTTTTAACCTAATGACCATTAAAGAAGCAAAGAGGACTTCATATAAGTAAAATACTTTATTTTTAATAGCTATTCAACAAGTATGGTATAGATTAGCAAACAACAGAAGTAAGTAAGATTTGCTTTTATTTTTCACTATATCTAGTATTGTTCAAATGTATGGAGTATATATGAGTATGTGTGTGCTGTTTATGAACAGAAAAATCATCTGTATTTTTCATCTTTCACCTAGTTAAAAACAAGAACAAAAAAAATTATAAGTAATTTTCAGCTTACGGAAATATGGAGAGTGAAACGTAAAGAGAAATGCATGGTTCCTATCTTTACCCCTAGCTAGTTAGTTCAAGAGAACCTTACCTGTTCAAATCCATCTTTTGACCTCCATGCTTTTCTTCTTTCCAGAAAATAGTTCAGCCTTAATCAAAATCATTATCTAAAATGAAAGATTGTGTTGTTCTCCTGCAAAAAATTTTATTGCCTCACTGTGAACCTAATTCTTTTTCATTCTTTTCATACCATACTCTTTGGAAGAAAACCACTATCAACCAGGTTTGAAGGGTAAGGAGTTATGCCCCACGTCACTGAGGAAAGAAGACCTACTTAAATTATTCAAAATTGTTCATCACAAGTAATTTGCCCATTCCTCCTGATTTACTTGTTTATTCAATCATTTATTTATATCAATATAAACTTTCAGATACTGACTTTCTATTAAGGATTAAAATCCAATATTAGTTTATTTTGTTTTTGGGTTTTTTGTTTTGTTTTGTTTTTTTGTTTTTAGGTTTGGTCCATTGGCCAATCTTATTGCCTCCTGTCTCTCTTTGACATACCCCCATCTGGGAGATGTCACTCCTTTTAAGCACTTCATTAATTTTTGGCAATACAAGATGCTCTTGGCTCATCTTGAATATTTCCTCTTCCATTTTGATTACAAGCCATTTTTCCAAGGAGTCCTGATTCCTTTTATTCAATAATGGTATTAGAACCCCAGATCTGGTTCTATGTTGGCTCGTTGTTGTTGGATTGTCTTTGGTTCTAGGCTCTCCCAATTGAAAAAGCAACAAAATATGTGGGCATATACTATCCTGTGCATATACACATATCTATATTTCTACATTCATGTATGTGTGTGTGTAGATATATATGTATATAAAGGTAATATAAGTTCATTCTGGTGCCTCCAACTCTAAAATACTACCTTTTGGGGGCACCTGGAAGGCTCAGTGGGTTAAAGCCTCTGCCTTCAGCTCAAGGTCCTGATCCCAGGGTCCTGGGATCAAGCACCATGTTGGGCTCTCTGCTCAGCGGGGAGCCCGCTTCCCTTCCTCTCTCTGTCTGCCTGTCTCTCTGCCTACTTGTGATCTCTGTCAAATAAATAAATAAAATATTTTAAAAAAATTCTTAAAAAATAAAATAAAAATACTATCTTTTGGATTATTTTTGCCTTCCCCACTTACTTGTCTATAATATCCCATTCCAAAACTGAGAAATCTTGCCCCCAACCATCAAGCATCCACTTACTAATTTTTTCAGTTCCAGTATACATGTGTAGTGGATTCTTAATTGTTAACCTGTATACTCATAGACACAGCTTTATCAACTAATATATAGCTCCTATACGCAGTTACTTTCCCACTCATCTATAAAGTTACTTGGATCAGCACTTTTCCCTACCACCCCCCATATAAGGTTGTTTCATACATTTGAAAAGTTAGATTTTATTGTCACATTCTGAATTCTACTTGAGAGCTCCAAACTCCTAAACATCTTTTTTTAAGATTTTATTTATTTATTTGACAGACAGAGATCACAAGTAGGCAGAGAAGCAGGCAGAGAGAGAGGAGGAAGCAGGCTCCCCGCTGAGCAGAGAGCCCTATGTGGGGCTGGATCCCAGGACCCTGAGATCATGACCTGAGCCGAAGGCAGCGGCTTAATCCACTGAGCCACCCAGGTGCCCCCTAAACATTTTTTAAAATTTGCATATATTTATTTTGATTTTTTTGTTCTTTATAGTTCTGTGGGTTTTAACAAATACATAATGTCATTTATCTACTATTATAATATCATACACATACAGTATCACACATACCATATAATATCATACACATATCATAGTATAGTATATACATACCGTATCATGCACATACATATATCGTATAGTTTTGTCACTCTAGAAAAAATCCTTTTCACTTTATCTGTTACACACACACATAAAAATACATAATTCCTTTAAGAAAAGGCAACTTACAATCTTATCCCATTAGAGTGATTTGAGATATATAGTTATTATGACAACAATGTGTTAATAAAAATTTTATTTTTGATTATTTTACTTTTTTTCTGTTTTATATTGAGCAATTTAAATGTCCCTTTGATTTATAATGAAAATTTTGGCATCATGGATAAGTTGAGGGAACACTAGATGCAGGAAACCTAATAATCAGGTTGGTGGCCATGTCTGAGAACTAGTTTCACATTAGTACAACTTTGGAATAAGATACTGATGACCAAGAGGGAGAAAAAAGGATATTGAAGATGCCTAAATGTAGAGAGGCAATTATATTTTCTCTAAGTGGTAATATGCTGAGCTGTCATCCCAAAGTATTAATTTTATTACCTTAATGATTTTATTAATAATTATTTTATTAACTTAATAAGCATCTCAGTGGACCAAATTTTGGTTTCATTTATTCTGTTCTTGTTATCTGTTTAATTGATGTCTTTATTTCTATTTATTTTAGTTTATTTTTTACTTTTTATTAATTCCTTTCCTACACTTAATTTGCATTTTGTTGTTATTATTCTGTTTTATTGAATTGGAGGCTAAGATCATTCATTTGAGACATTATTTTCCCTAATTAAAACATCAGCTCTATAGCGGCAGCTCAAAAAGTTAGATACATTATGTTTTAATTTTTATTCCGTTCAAAATATTTTCAAATTTATTTTTTTCTCTTCTTTGATATATGGACAATTTAAAATTGTTTTATTTACTTTGCACAGTTACTTTATTTTTTATTGTTATTAATTGAATATAATTTTAGGATTGATATACATTTTTGGTAAATTGACTCCTTTATCCCTAAAACCCTTTTTCCCTCTAAATCTTTTTCTGACATTTGTATATCCACTTCATCTTTCTTTTGATTACTGCTAGTTTTGCATAACTTTGTCTAATATTTTACTTAAAATTTATTTGGGTTTTAAAGCCCATTTTTTAGGCAACGTACAGTACATCTTTTTTAATTTCATCCAATTTGAAAGTCTCTGCTTTCTAATTGGGTGTTCATATTATTTACATTTGTTTGATATAGTCATGCTTACTACCATCATGATGCTAATTTTCCATCTTTTCTTTTGTTCCTGTTCCTTCTTTTACTGGCTTGTTTTATTAACTTATTATATTTTTAATTCATTTTAGAGACATTTTATTGCTATACTATTTCCTATGTTAGTGGTTGCATTCAGGTGTAGAGTGTACATCTTTGACTTATTATAGTCTACTGTGACATTATACCATGTTAAACATGGTATAAAAACTTTACAATAGCCTACTTTAATTTTTTTCTCTTACAGGTCTTATATTATTATTTTATAGTTACATTTACATATCTTAATTCTGATCATTTTTTTTGATCATTTTTTTTTCACAAGGAGGTTTTTCATAGCTTTATTGTTGTAATGGCAAAAAGGAGGGGATAATATAGAAATATGTCAACAGAGTGTTGGTCGAATTACTTTGATACAATGGATATATAGTTAGTTAATGCCACAAGGCAATATCCACAATATCAAATGAAGCAGATCCAAAGAAATATGTGTACCAAGGTCCATTTCATAATAGATGTGAATAAGATGCAAATGAAAGTATGTGCATAAAACTATTAACAGAATTAAGATTTTAGGTATAGTGGATTGAATAATATGCACTCAAAATTCATGTCCACCTGCAGCCACAGAATGTGACCCATCTTTGGAAAAAGGGTCTTTTTGCACAGACAATTGGTCAAGATGAGGTCACACCAGCTTAAAAATTATTTTTGCTTAAAGTTAAACATCTTGAAATTAAATGAAGAGGATATATTTTATATAAGTATCCACACAGTTGACATTTCCATTGTTCTTTGTTCATCTGCATGGATCCATAATTTCTTCTGCCTGGAAAAGGAATAACTTTATACTACTAATTCAGATCTGCTAAATTCTTTATGCTTTTATATATCTCTAAAAAATCTATTACTCTTTTGTTTTTAAAGATCTATTCTGCAGTTATAGTATTCTAGGTTGGCAGATTTTATTGTGTGTAATTTATGATGCTATTGCAATGTCTTCTCCCATGCATTATTTCTCATTAGAATACTTCTGTGAATTGTATCTTTGTTCTTCCACAGTAACATATCATCTTGTATTGGTTCTATTAAGATATTGTCTTCATCACTGTTTTTTGGCAATTTGATTACATCGTGCCTCCCTCCCCCACCCCCCCCCCACACCGAGAGAAAGAGCATGCAAGTGGGAGGAAGGGGCAGAGGGAGAGGAAGAAAATCTCCAGTGGACTCTGCACTGAATGCAGAGCCCTACTCTGGGCTCAATCTCATGACTCAGATCATAACCTGAGTCGAAACCAAGAGCAAGTCACTTAACTGGCTGAGCTACCCAGGTGCACCTACATTGTGCTTTTGTTGTAGTTTTCTTTAGGTCTCTTGTGTGGAGGTTGTTGAACTCTTAGAGCAGTTATTTATAGCTATTTCAAAACTGGAGTTTTTAGTTTCATTTTTTTCAAATATATTTATGCTCCACTTCTTTTTTTGGAGACTCCAATTACACATACTTTAGTTTCCTTTAATTTGTTCCACATCTCAATGATTTTTTTAATTTTTATATTCCTTTTTTTAATTTAATAATTTTACTGCTATATTTCCAAGTTCACTAATCTTTTCTTTCAAAATATCTGATCTGGTTTTAATGCCATCTGGTACACTTTTCATTTAATTCATTTGTTTCTCATCTCTGTTAAAATAACTTTCTAGGCACAAAGAAAATAGAGTCACTTCTGCCTGGGGTGCCATGTCAGCAAACTAAAATTTAACCAACTTTCATGTCCCTATAAGTGTCCTGCTTTACCAGAAACACAGAATATTCAGTCAGCTAATCCCCAAATAACAAGCCATCTCTGGGACTTCTCAACTCAAAAAGATTGACTGTGAGGCCTCAGCCAACTAGATACTTTGTTTGTCTCTAACTTGTTTTTTACTCTTTATCCTAAAAATCTTCTTGCTTTCTATTCTATTTTTCAGTTTTTGGAATGGAAACTGAACACTTCATGAAGTGTTAAAGTTTTTTTGTATCGCCTAAACGGTCTTCTTTACTAATTTTTTTAACATCTCTCTAAGTTTGAGTTGAATCTTTCTTTTAGTCATGGATGTCCCCACCAGCAAACAAATGGCATATACTTATAAAAACAGTTTTAGTAGCCTTACCTGCTGATTTTAACATCTCTGTTACTTCTAGATCAGTTTTGATTGATTGATGTCATTCATGCTTGGGTTGTGTATTCCTACTTTTTTTGTATCTCTTATACCTTTTAATCAGGAGAAAGACATTGTGAATTTCACATTTTTAGGTGCTGAATATTTTTTATTGCATAAATATTTCTGAGTTTAGTTCTGTTATGCAGATCAATTACTTGTAAACAGTAACTTATCTGCCTTTGAATCTTGATATTAATATTTCTTAGGGGAGGACCAAAGCTGTGTTTAATTTATTGTTAATTTCTCCCCACTATTGAGGACAGATACTTTATGAGGTTTTCTAGTATGGCTGGTTGGAACATGAACTATTTACTATGCTAAGTGTGTGTCATACACTACTATTCTTATCCTTTTGAGGTGTGTCTCCCCAATCTTGGATAGTTTTCTCTCATATATGTGACATTTATTATTCTGATGAATACTTTTGAAGAATCATCTAAAATCTATGGAATTCTCTCTCTGTGCTTCTTGCTCCTCTCCCATGAACCATATCTACCTTTGTTTCGCTGGACTCTTGGCCCTTTCCCCCAACTCAAAGAAGCCATCAGTATTTGCTGAGATTTCGTCTCTATTCTCCAGTCTGGCAACTTTCTGAAATCAGTAAAGTGGGGCATTCATAAACCTCAACATGTTTGCTTCCCATCTTTCATGGATCACTGTCCTTTATTTTTCCTGGCACAATGTATAGAATACAATGTGTATTTCATTTACTTTGCTCATTTATTTTTCTACTGCTTCATATGGGAGAGTAACTATCTTTCCTATTCCTCTATCTTGGCCCAAAACAGAAGTTCCATGTTGTACTTTATTAACATTGTTACACCAGTATGTCATACCACTCTGAAATTCATTGCAATACGAAAAATATATATACTAATAATGTACCCAGGAATGAATACATAGAGTGGGAGTCCATGAAGATGAAGGAGTATGCATGCAGTAGTTGGGGTGAATAAATGCTAAAACAGGCTTGAAGGATGAAGGAGGCATTAAGTGTAGCTTAGCAAACAAGTCAATGCCACTCTATATTCTACTTGAGTACTTCAATCCTGAGCAGGTTATTTAACCTATATAAGTGTTAGTTTTCTCAAGTGTAAAATTGGGATGAAAATAATGTTCAGCTCATTGAGTTGTTTGGAAGAATTATATGAGTTAACATGCAAAATGCCTGACATACTGCATTTGCTCAAAACATTGAAGTTCCCATTCATCTGCCATAAAGATTATTGCAGCATGTGGGAAGAAATATCTTCTCAGCCATTTTTGCTGAAGGGAGAACTTAAATTGAACATATTTTCACCCTTGAGTGTAGATTCTCAACAGAAAATTGCAAAAGTATATTTAGGGAGTTTATAATAATTAAAAAAAAAAAGAAAACTTCATTTCAGGTTTTATCTTACAGCAACAAGACACCACTGGCTCTTGTAAATTTTGTAAGGTTTTATGGATAAATAAAGGATTTGGAGCTCCATAGTGGTGGATCAACAATTTATTTGGCTTCATATTTCAAGTAGATAAATTCAAACCAGTGTTGACATTTTCTCTTTTTTAGTGTTTTAGTGAAGGTAGAATCCACCATTCACCTTTACTTTCCTTATATTTCTTATTCCCATCACGTCACTTAGTTCACAAACTTCCTTCAATAGACTACCAGCCTACCAGTTAGGATAGACAACCAATTCCAGAATCCTATTTTGAAGTTCTCCCTGCAATCATTCCATATAAAAAGTGCTTTGTTCTTCAGGTTTTAGTATTTATTATGCAAAGTATACAGTTATCCACATTGTAAGGTAAACAGAATGGCTATTATCAGATTGAGCATGTCTAAGTAAAATAACATTAGAGTGCATGGGATTCTTCTAGCCTCCATAGTTATCCAACAAAGCATAGCATCAACAAAGCAGAGATGATTATACTATGAAAAGAAATCCTACAGAAAAAACACAAATCACTAATCCCAGGGAATGACCTTGAGGAGATTTTGAAGCTCAGCTATTGAAATTACATATTGAGGTTGTTGATATCAAGTGGAAGATTTGGAGTTGTTAGGTAGGGTGGAGTGCAGGGTAGGGAGATGTCATGAGCATCTTAAATAAAAGTTATATTTTTCCTCAGGATAACTCTTGGCCTGTTGGGGATTATTTAATGAAAACTTCCTCTTCAGGAAAAGTGATTAATTGGGCTTTACATGAGAACTTCAACAATTGTTGATAGTATTAGAGGTTCAATCCACTGGGAGCCAACAGGAAGAAATGAGAGTCTTAGTCGGCTACAGAAGAAAAAGAGAGTCTAACACGATTAATATGACTACCAAGAAAAGTTCCAGGAAAGACAAGCAAAGACTTCAGGTAATTTCAGAATGAAAATTCTTAAGGCATTATCTGGGAATGGTTTCACAACAAGATAAATTTTGGGACCATGTTATGTTGGTCTTAATATTTCAAGGAAATCATACTGTAAGTTGACTATACCAACTGGTATATTACAGGAGGCTTATTCTAGGCTGTCTGCCCATATATGTGATATAAAATAAGAAATAAAGAAATTTTCACTGTAAATAAGCCCTGTCGTATATGAGCTTCCCTCTTTCTTTTGTGGATAAGAAGTATTCATTCTGACCAACCAAGTTTTGCTGTTCCTGCTGAGGACTGGCCAAACTGTATCCTTTCTTAGTGCAGTAAACTCTAATGAAAGACAGGAGTCATTGTTCCACAGAATGTTCTTGGAAATGAATAAGAGTGGCTGCATGGCACATGGAATCCACTAAAAATGGATAAGAACTGGAGCAATATTTTCTACTTTTAGAGTAGACAATCAACAAAATTGTATAATCACTCCAGTTATAGCTAGCATTAGAGTTGCTCTTCTAGTGAGAGGGGCTAGTGGGTTTCTTCTTGAAAGATAAAGAGAAAAAACATTTGTTGTCATCCAGTTGTCTTTATTGCAACCAATGTGAACCTCCTGAGCCATTAACTGGAGTTGGTTTGGGAACAGAAAATGGAGACAAGTGCTCAAAGCTGAGATATGGAAATTCCAGGTCCTTTCCTATCAGATAAATTATTCCCATTGTTTCTTCCTACTATATTAGAAAACTCAAAAGCCTGGCCAATTCAGAGGCTCCTTTGCAGGTGATACTAATATTCAGAGTATAAATATCTGAATATGTTCTTGAAGAGGATAGGTAGACCAGCTAGACAGTGAAGGTTATTGTTAGAAAGTCACCAGCCCATGTTGTCTTTGGAGGATGAGAAGCATGAAGCAACCAATTAATACTATGTCGAAAAGTTGATTCCTTGTTAGCTACAGCTGGAAAAAGAATATGATTGCCTAATTATAATATCAGGAGATCACAGTACTGAAGGGGAAAAAATATGGTCACTTAGGGCTTTAATTTTATGTGCCTGTTGTCTGTTCCTGCATGAAACACAGCAACTTCATATAGACATAATGCATATGGCAAATAAAATATATCCTAGGCCCCTGTATACATGTAGAGGTTTTACAATGGCTGTCTGAGAAGTGCAAGCTTGTCCATGTCCACAAGTTATATGCTAGTACCTTTCCAAAACCTGTGTCCTTGCAGAGGCTTACAAGTAGCTTCTGTTTATGAGAACTGGTAGCTAAGACATGTACCACATGAATCCCTCATTCAGTACTAAATGCCTTCATGGAGCTTTTATCTTCCCAGTAAATTCAAATATGGATCCAGAGAGCTAAATAGAAATAGAAATACTGATCAATGTTATTTCTCTAGTCGCTTTCCTCTAGGCTCATATCAATTGTGTTTGCTTCCATTTGAATTGGATCTTCATACGGATATCCCTTTAACAACCCAATCTTGGAAAGTCAAAGGATCTAACTCTTTGGGCCATTAACAATAGCCTTCATATCCCAAAGGAAGTATATTTTACTAGATTTTCGGAATGACCTATTTAGGCAAAAAGCACTGACTAGAAGCTTAATGTGTTATATGGAACATATAATGCTATGTGTGGGGTGCCAACAGTTTGCCATAGTCATGGTGAATTACTGCTATACTGTTTTGAATTGCCCATTTTATAAGTGAGCTATTCTCTTACAGAAAATCATGCTTTCTTATTAGGTAAAGCAATTTTGTAGATAACACTCTATTGGAATAGTGTTAAGGGGGAAAAAAACAGTAAGTGGGACCAATTCTGTAAACAGTGGGTGAGCTGCTGCTCAATTTTTGTGTGCTGCTTATTTTTTCTTAAAAGCTAAACTTGGTCACTGATTGGATGTGTCATTTTCATTTCACGATAACTCTTATACTCTATGCACATTAGGCCCAGAAGCAACCAGTTGTTTTATGGGGAAGTCCTAGCAGAAGAATACAGTTTTTCCTTCAGTGAGGTAAAGTGGTTTCTCTAACATCCAGTAACGAGGATACTTGCCCCTTAAAGGGCAGCAGAAGAAAGACTTTCATTACAAATTCTGGGACCAGAAATCACAAATAACTTCCATTAGCTATGAGATGGCCTTAGATGTGTAACTCCATAGGCATTGCAACTCCATAACTAGAACAGAGAGGGCACCTGAAAGCAGAGACTGTTGTGCCAGTATTTGTACTCCAGTTTTCCAGACTACAAGTTGTAAGATCTTCATTAAATTTTGCCACTTAGCTGGTTAACTATTTTCCTTTCCATTTCCTTTTTTTTTTTTCTTTTTTAACAGAGCAAGCTATCTTCCAAGATAGGGAATGTACTGCTTCTATGTCAATTCTACATTACAAATTTGGCTTGAGGTCATATCATTGACAAAATTCAAATTAAATCCAGAAGCATAGCTCCAGTGCAGTCTTGTGAGGAAAAACAAAACAAAACAAAACAAAACAGATTTTAGGCTTTAATTATCTGCAAGTCAAGCAAAGTAACAAAGGAGATGGAAATAGAGGCTGAGTGCCAAAGCACAATATCCACAAGAATATTTTAATTACAATGCTGCTCATTCAACTTTTGTCTAAAGGAAAAATAATACTGTGTTTTAAAAGATTCTGGCACCCTCCTCCATGTCATTGGAGAGTGTCTTAGGTAAGAGTCAGAGATTGGTGAATGGATCAACATGATAAATGTACTCCATTTTGTTGTTGTTGTTGTTCTGAGTTTTATTGTTATTCTGTGTTTTAATTCACAACATTATACTAAGGAATTTCTAGCATCTTAGCTTCATTTATTGTGGAACAGTTTTGAGATTTCTGGGTTTAGACCATCAAATGAGCAAACAAGAAGCCTCTCTCTTGGGTGTAAGAACAAGCACATTAAACTGTAAACTCTAAGAAGTTTATCTATAATGCTATACGAAATTATATTCTAGGTTCCATGGCCTAACACTACAAGAACGTACTCAAATACAACATCCAAAATTTATAAAAATCATACAAAATTTCATGTGAAATTCCACTGCTACAGAATATGAGAGAATTGGGGCACCTGGGTGGCTCAGTGGGTTAAAGCCTCTGCCTTCGGCTCAGGTCATGATCCCAGGGTCCTGGGATCGAGCCCCACATCAGGCTCTCTGCTCAGCAATGAGCCTGCTTCCCTTTCTCTCTCTCCCTCCCTGCCTCTCTCCCTACTTGTGATCTCTGTCTGTCAAATAAATAAATAAAATCTTAAAAAAAAAAAGAACTTGAGAGAAAGGATCTAATTATACTGGGATAGAGTCCAACTATAGGAAATTTGGAGAAGATATGAGACTGAAGTGTTTGAACATCCAACTTAGGAAGATGTGCTTTCCCTTGCAATGTTTGCCACATTCATTAAGAAAGGCTAGTATTACCTCCTTATGTGAGGGGGAAAGTGTTGCACCTGCTGGGGAGGGAGAGGTAGAGAGAGCTGGGTCATGGGACTCCTCAGATTCATCTAGCTCTCCCACATGCTTTTAAGTCAATTCTCATTGACTTCAAGGAAGTCAGTCAAGGAAAGTCAATCAAGGAAAGACCTTAATTTTTATTTTTAAAGGCCAACAAATCTAAGAATTCAAATGATATAATGTGACAACTTGAAAGTTTAACCTTTGAATTCTGGGTAACTCAGCCCTTGGGAAACTAGGATATATTACCTATGTCCAATCAGAAAAAGTTACTGTTATGAGACATACTTTGAATTAAATGTTCAGAACTTTGAATTTGTTCTTTCTTTATTTAAAACCTCTAGTGTAATTACAAGTAGCCAACACACACTAAATCATGATATTCTTCATGTCCCTCACACTGCTCTTTGACAGAACCTCTTCAGTTTCCTAAGATCTTATGTTTGATAGGCAAATACAAACAGACATTAATTTTTAAAAACTCTGCATTTGTATGCCAAAGCCTACCAGATTCTCATCCTTTAATGCTAGCTGGATCTTTAAATCCTTCAAACTCACAAAAACATAATAAATATCAGAATTTCATTAAACGAGGGTCTGTTACCTGTAGTAATCCATTTATGATTCCAGTCAGTCAGAATCAGCGTTCACAGTTACAAAACCCATTATAGCTTGTTTAATTTGGATCAACATTTATTATAAGATATAAGTTAACTATTAGATTGTTGAGAGGAAAAGAGTTTGGAGTCTAGTCAGGTAATAACAACACCAGTGTTATAGGGTGCTAATATTATAGAGCTCTATCATCTATGACTCATTGATGCTGACCAGACCAGATATGCTATAGTTCACCTAACTGACTTTGGCCATTATGTACATAACTACTGCCACAGTCACTTGCAATAAACTGAACCCTTTCCTGAAATAGATTCTGAACAGCACCTGCTTTCTCATGTTGTTTTAGGGCTAGACCAGGTCATGTGATTATACCTTTGTTGCCAAAGAAACTGAAGAAGTAAATATTTATCTTCTATTTCAAAGATTCAGGAACGAAAATGTGAAAGACTTTTCCCCATTTGAAGAACAATCAAAATATACAGAGTAGCATAAGTTATAAATGTCTACTGCATATGGTAGTGAGATGCTAAGTTAAAAATAAATTTTAAATGTTTATTTTGTTGAGACAGTTGTTCACTATTCCAAAAAATGGCCATCTGAGTGGACTTAGAAATAAAAATTAAAGACAATTATTGATACCTATAATAAATAGCATCTGAGGGCGCCTGGGTAGCTCAGTTGGTTGAGCGACTGCCTTCGGCTCAGGTCATGATCCCGGACTTCCAGGATCGAGTCCCGCATCCGGCTCCCAGCTCCTTGGGGAGTCTCCTTCTCCCTCTGACCTTCTCCTCTCTCATGCTCTCTCTCACTCATTCTCTCTCAAATAAATAAATAAAATCTTTAATAAATAAATAAATAAATAGCATCTGAACATAAAGAATAAAATGGTTAACAACTCTATAGCTAGAGACAAAAAGAGTATTCATAGACAAAGAAATGTCACTTCAAATTTATCTTTCATATATAAAAAAATGTTCAATTTGCTCAAAGTAAGTGAAATGTAGATCACAGCTACACTAAGACAATATTTTTCATCTATCAGATTATCAAGTCCAAAAGTTATCTGACTTGGTAAGGCTGCAGGAAACAGACGCTTATGGTGGAAACTGCAAAATTGTATCACCCTGATGAAAGACTTATAACTAAAGATACACTTTAGCAGTAAAGATATACTTGTAAAATTATGAAAAGTCATGCACATGGTTATTATTTTCAATACTATTTGTAATAGTATGATTCTATAAGTAGCACAGTTGGCTATCATTAGGATATGGGTTGAATACATTATATTAAATCTCATAATAGGATACTATACAGCTTTAAAAAGGAAAGAGAAATATAATGTACAAACATGGAGTGACCACTGGGATTTAACATTAAAGGGAAAATAAGAGTGGTAAAATTTTGTTTACCATGCTACTATTAAACAAGAAAATCTTTAATTTGACTTGCAAGCTGTGATGGTACAAAATATAGTTTGGGGAAGGAACCTCTTCATTTTGGAGTGGAAGAGATTATATATGGTCTTTTCCTACTTGGGGTTATGGTTGAACAGAGCATAAATGTGTGAAGTTTCACATGGTCAGAGCAGTAAGTTTGTGCAATTTTCTTAGTCCGAATATAGACAGCAGGAGAGAAACAATTCTGATACTATGTGGGAGCAGGTTATGGGGCCAGAGAAGGTCAGGTTTTAGTTGAATGAATGGAAGATTACTAGGGGTGAAGAATTTTCCAGAGACACTGACAATAAGTATATACGTATGTGTGTGTGTGTGTGTGTGTGTGTATTTACAAATATATCCTAATAATAAGTGCAAATATACAAACAATCAGCAATATTTATATTTCTACTTATATTTAAGAAAAAAGAACAATGGGAGGAAAAAGTAAGAATTTGAAAAAAATATAAAAGTAAGTGGATAAATAAAATAATTAGATTGGAAGGGATGGAAATAAAATAGAAGACACATTATTTCTGGGAACATACTTTTATTAGCTCCAACTTTGTAACATGAATTACATTGCATAATTTTAATAAAAGTTTAATCTTAAAAGGAATCATTAAAATCATTAAAATTAAATAAAATGAAATGAATAAATAATATAAATAATATAGATAATATTACATGTGCTTTTAAAATACTATAACACAATATTTTGATTGTGCATTTTTAATGTTATAAAACCTAGTACTAAATAAGTAAAATGTTTCTTAAAAGACTGTGTTTCTATAATAATAATGTCTGCATTAGTCCTTTATTTTTTATCTTGGGCCATTATCCATGTACTATAAGATAAAGCATGAATAATTGTGCAGGTATCATTGAAAACAGAGATTCTGGGATTCTGAAGAACATACATATGGAAGACTTATGAAGTCATGTAAAAACTCTGTGGCCTTGAATAAAATAGGAAGTATCAATGTTTCAGATATCTTATTCTTAAAACACATATTTTCTAGTTCTATCTTTTGAAAACTGCTCAAAACCTTGTACAAGCCTAGAGCACCAAACATACCAAGCCTTAATAATTAAGGTCGGCAATTACTATGTCCCACTCTAGGTAGTCAACCCACCTATTGAAAAATCGCTGCTTCTGAATATAGGGTAGAATTATACATGGTGATTCCAAAATATATCTTGATGGTGGTTATAAAAGGCTACTTATCTTTGATATTTGACTAGTTGACTATATATCAAGAAACCTTTCTCAGTCAAAGAAACCTCTCACTGGCCAATCACGGACAATCTGAGTATCAACAAGAATAAGCACTGCTATGGATTAAATATATATTAAATATGTTTAAATCCATGAGTTTTTAAAAATCAACCAGTCAATCCATGAGTTCTTAACATACGTCAAAGATTTTAATTGGTCCTCCTCATCTTTGGAGAATGAAAGAAAATTTAATAAAATTCTACAAGATAAAAAAATCAAGAGTTTATCATGCCTTTTTTCAATATCTTGATCTTTTAGCCAAATAGTTCATGAACTAAAGTTTCTTTTATAGAAATATCCTGAAGAATATGACAAAACGAAAAGTAGAATTAGAATATAAACATTTTGTAACTCCTGATGAGTTAATGGATCCAGGCAAAGATCATCAATGGCTGATACAGCAGAGTGATATTCAGGCATATACCTCCTAGTGGAAGTATACAGTTTCACTCCTATCTAACAATTAGACATCTGTTGTTATCCACAGAATGGTAATTCCAGAATTTTCCTACAAAAGGGAGTTATGAGCAGTTATCTGTTTAGAAGAGTGCCTTAGGGATGCTGGGAGACTTATGAAACTGCTTAGCAAGCTTACTATTTGAAAGAATTTACAGAAGTGGTGAAGTTTATAAGTTGACTAAGACCTGTCTACCAGTGTCATTTGCCATCACTTTTGTAACTGTTGTCTTTACATTTATTTATGAACATCCAAAATGTAAGTATATCCTTGCCTGGAAAAAGGAAATAAATACTGCTTTATTTTTCTCCACATTATTACTCAAATAAATATGTTTTTCCTTAAGAGGCAAGGTTAAAGAAGAAAAAGAAGAAGAAGCAAGGTGCTGTAAAGAAGAAGAAGCAAGGTGCTGTGACTGTCTGGTGTCAGGTTTGGCCAGCAAACCCTGAGGCTGTGAAAGAAAAGGTTACTCCAGACACCTTAGTACAAGAAAGGAGAGGCCTGGGGTCCACCAGATGGTCTAGTGGTGAAAGACCTAAGCCCAGCTTTGTATCACCTTTATTGGGGGTTCTTATCAGTACACCAAGTGTAAGCAAGCACAAAACAGGGAGGAAAATGTAACCTTCATGGTCAGGACAATAATATATGGGACAGTGTGATAAGGGCAAGCACTGCTTGCAACATGCATGCAAAGAAAGGTAGCAAGGAGTTTACAAAATACATGACCACTATAGGTGTCTGTTTTTCTTCAAATTTAGACATTTACTCCCTAGATGAGAGCCTTGCACCTCAGTAAGAATCTGGCTGCTTTCAGCCAAGAAACTTCAAAGGAGGCCCAGCATTCCAGGGACTCCTTTTCTTTTCAATTTGTCTGATCCAAGGAGGCATATACAAGTCAGATTTTATTTATCCAGGCACTGTGAATTCCCACAGTTTGGCTTACATGGATTGTATAGGTTGTGAAATATGAAAAAAAAAATTACCTCATTCTATTGCTTCTGGGCTATAGAATGAGAAGTAGTATTGACTAGAGCTAGATATTATGCCTTCATAACCAGGTGTTCCTTCTTACTAGCTGTGTGACTATAGAAAAATTAATTAACTCTTCTCTTGTTCTTCATTTGTATTCCTGCAAAAATGAAGATAATAATAGTATTTCCCATTGTTGACTTACAGTAAGGATAAAATGAGTCAATAAGTAAAAAGTAACATGCCCATAGGGAATGTTTAATAAGTTAGTCATTGCCATTATAAGTTGTTAGAAGATGTTCTTCTAAGAAATTCAAGGTTGTGAGCACATGAGATAGGGGGAAAGTCAAGAGCAAACTTGAGAGCTCTCAAAGAAGTCCATAAGACTCATTGACCTGAGAAATGTCTTTGGAAAGGGTAGCATGCAGAAGTTGTTTGTCTCTCTGCTCTCTCCCAAAGTGATTTATGCAATCCAGACTTTGTTAGATTTGCATCTTTAAATCAGAGATTTCTTTGCTTTCCCTTGTATTTCTTCAAAACCACCAGGGGCCTATCATAGAAAATTAAAATTGGATGATTTTTTTTAATTGAACAATTTTATCTTTTAAGAGAAAACATTTAGGAAATGTAACTTTTAGTGCAGAAAATAATCAATGGATATTGCAAAAATATAGTACCACATACAACATAAAAATTTTCAAGATTTCTTTAAAAATAGGATATTTACATAGACTTATATGTTATTTATATATACATGATAGAAAATTTCAAATTTATATCTAATATGAAATTGTTAAATTGACATATGCCTGTATCTGAAAGTCTGTTCATATCTCTGAACATCTACATTTAGAAAGAAAATACTTTACAATATTCCCCTATCATAGATGGTAACTTAAAACTGTAGGAAGCAATTACAATTATTTCAATTAAACTATCCAAATCCCTATGCAATATAATAAATTCTACAGAGAGCAGCATACATCACCATAGGATATGTATGTGTTTTTTAAAATTTGAATACTAAATTACCTCATTTTCATGCTGCAGGTTTGCTGACTATGGCTGTAATTAATCTCCTAATGATTAACAAAGAAAGACACTTTTTGATGTCAAATAAATGAGAATAATAGCTTCCATGAATTTTGTGAAAATCAATTTATTAAGTGGGTCCATAACATCTTGGAACACTTCCACTAGTATAAGTGAATGAATTCCAGCAATGAAGTATTTCCTATGAAGACAAGATACACACAGGAAAATGCTCTTGAAGGAATCTTATCTTTTATACAATGGAGGTGACTATAAAGTTATATGTATAGCATAGTTTAAAGTGAAATTGTGAAGAATGAGGTTAAAATAAGACCAAAAAAGGTGAAGGGCATATTTGATAATGTGATATCATTTTCAAACATAGAATACTTAACTCCCAGAAGCTACTTTAAAGAGAAATGCTTAATGATCCTTAAAATTCACTTTTACATAGTGTTATATTGTTACACACTTTACGGTAATACTTCTTTTTCATATTAACATATAACAGAAGATAAAAATGTTATATAGCACTTTTCCACAGAGTACTAAAAGATACATACAGAGTGACACCAAAAGACAGAGTTGTATTTTATGAATTACTATTCATTATAATAATTACATGCATATTGCTTCAGAAGTAATAGGAAAAGTAGTGGTGTTTTTAGGTATTATTTATTAGTAACTAATGTGGGCCATAGAGCAATCCAAGGTTCTTGGTGAGTGTGTCTTTGTTTCTTCTCCAGCCTCAACTCTCCTATACCTGCCACATACATTTTTGCATTGCCATTCTCAAATTAAGTCCAATTTGTTATACTTGTCTCTTTATGTAACCTTGAACTTTGTTCATGTTCTTCCTTTTCCTGAATACATTTCTCCCTTCTTCCTTGTTCCCCATATTAAGACTAGCAAATCAGTACTTCATTTTTCTGATTCATCTCTAGACAATATTGTGTCCTTTCCCCACCAGGGAAGAATTGACTATATCCTCCTTTGGACTACCACAATACAACAATTCAGATTTTATTTTGGCAGTTGTAAAATACTAGCAAGTGATATTTGACAAATCTGTCTCCTCATTTGAAACATGATTATTTGTTGCCATGTTGCTAGTATTGAGCTAAATGACTGCTTGTTGAAGGCATGCCATGGTTTAACTAGTATTGTTTGTAGGATTATTAATGGATTTTTTTTAAAGATTCAGATGTCAGGTTCCTTTGATTTGATCAGTCTTATAAATAGATTAGGGATAATTTAAGATATGCCAGTGCACTATGAAAGTTATGTATTTCTTATATTCTAATCTAACCTTGAGGACATATGTAACAGATAATGTTGAAGTATCATATTCTCCAGAGAACTTTCCAATAAAACTTTCTGCAGTTGGAAAAGTTCTACATCTTAGGTACCCTATAATATGATAACCATTATTTATATGTGGCAACTGAGCATTTGAAATGACCATATGAAAAAGTGAGTATTTGGTTTTATTTTATTTTAATTAATTTATATTTAAATTTAAATAGTCACATATAACTAGCTTCTAAAACTTAGCATCACTCGTGAATTAGCATATAATTAAAATTCATATATTTTCAGTGGTGTACAAATCTTTATGTATTGACATTTAATTAAATAAATGGGTGTTTTCCAGCAATATTGCTGTGCACTGGGAATTCGAAGATAGTATGATACAGTCTCAGAACTATAGACATTTTTACTTTTCCAAGGAGAAGTTGTGATAATATCTACTTCAAACCTTATGCATATTTGAATAATAAATATTTATGTCTACTATTCTCCCTCACCAAAACAGAGTATTTGCAGAGAAAGGAAAGGAGCGTGAGAAAAACAATATTCTTCATGGAGCAGGAGAATAAATATGAAGAATAGAGTGAAGATGTAGATAAAAGAATAAAATGATTCAAAATGAATTTAATAGGAAATATAGTAGATAGTAGAAAACCTAGATAATGCTGGGATGATGAATATTTTAAGAAATAACAGTTTAATTTTCTAAATTTAATAAAAACACTTAAGATTTCACATTATATATATTTTGATCTATTTGGTTCATTTCAATGTTATCCCTTCTAGAGTGTGTGCATGGTGAACATCAGAGATTACATCTGCCTTCTTCAGAATGCCTTTATACCTAGAATAGCACTTGACCCATAGGAAGCCCTCAGTAAATTTTAGGTAAAAAACTGAATTATTTGCTGTCTTGATCAATATAATAAAAAATAAATCCACATAAAAGCATATTGATGAAAATAAATATCATAAGAGACAATAAGTACTGGAAGCAACTTGGAAATTACAGATCATTTCCATGGCAGCAACAATGGCATAATTCTCATCAACAGTAGGAAATAAGAGTAGCAAAAGAGATACCTTTCAAATGACAAGGTAAGCTAATAACCAGTGTCAACATGTTGTTTGTTGGTATAAGAAAGTCAGCATCAACAATATCATTTTCATTTTCTTACTTAAGGGCTACTTTCTTTTTTGAATTTTGTATGTTTTTCCCAATGTCTTACTACATGTGATATGGGTGTGTGTATGTGTGTTTATGAGTGTTTTCATAAATTATGTAGTTATTTTTTGCTTAAGGAACAGAGAAAATTCAAAAACATGTGTTGTTATTGGAAAGAAAAAAGAACAAACTATACTTAAAACTCTCTTAGTATTTCATTTCAATAAAAATAATTTAAGTGAATTGTGGCAATATATATTCTATGAAATCTGAATGGAAGTACATGGCTCTTAGAATGTCATTAATCTTTACATTTTTTTTCAATTCGTTTAGAATATTTTATAATTAGGGTGCCTGGGTGGCCCAGTAGGTTAAGCATCTGCCTTTGGCTCAGGTCATGTTCCCAGTCCTGGGATTGAATCCCGCATCCGGCTCCTTGCTCAGTGAGGAATCTGCTTCTCCCTCTGCCTTCTGTTTCCCCTTGTCATCTCTCTTTCTGGCTATGACAAATAAATAAATTAAATCTTTAAAAATTTTTTTTAAATTTTATAATTAAAAGTGAAATAAAATTAAGTCTGCAATGTAAAACCTTAATTTGTGGCACTGTCATATATTCCTAAAAACATGAAATGAGCATTGTGTGCACCAGTGTATGAATTAACATGAATTTATAAATTTTATTGCACTCTAATACCATAAATCGCTGAAGATATTCAAGTCAAGTTATTCCTTATTATTAACTGCATAGTTCTTCATATACTTATTGTTACACCAGTCTTCTTTAAGTAAATGCTAATTTATGCAATTTAAAAACCAAACCTTAAAGTATCTAAAGTGCTATTTCTAATAACTTTCATTAGAAGCTGTATTTAAAACCATTTGAGATATGCATATCTGCATTTCTTTGAGTTTAGAAACAATGCCATTAAATTGGCATATTCACTCATTAATTTATATTTGAACACAGCATAGCAAGTATCTAATTATAGTTTGATTCCATGTTTATAAAATGTATACATGTTAATTCCTGTTGGTTGTTGTCACCAATTTTACAAATTTCATTGTTTTACTCTTTTCAAAGCAGATCTTGCTGATTTTTTTTCTATGAAGGATTTTATTCCAGCACTGAGTCATATTAAAATATGAAAAAGTTTAAGTTGGCAAGGAACATACGAAATCAGCAAAGTTGAGAGAAACATAGTAGTATTGGGGGAATTTGAGAAAATGCCGCTTATCCAGAATTGTCACTGTGGCTGCCTAGAGGCTAGTTTAATTAGGCTATAATTCATATGGCAGAAAGTAGTTTTGTAATTACCTTCAAATGACCAAACGATATAGAATTCTAAGGAGAGTTGCATATTTCCAGTAATGAACCAATTTGCAATTCTAGATATTTTATCTAAGGCATTTATTGAGCAAACAATATTTAAATATATGTTACTTCAATTCTATATCCATGTAAATGGTTGAATTTTAGGAACTTATTTCAGAATACATAGAAGATGTAAAAAGATGTTAAAAATAAAACATATCAATTTTTAAAAACCTGTTTTGCTTAGAGGTACTACATCTAAAACTTAGAAATATAACCATTAACTAAGTTTCAGACTGTGCCATGAGAATTTACTTTGTTAACTATGGAAAGCATAATTAAAATTAAAATACTTAAATTAAAGAATATTTAATTAAAATTAAATAAAAATTAATTAAAAGTAAGGAAATATAAATACTTCCTTTTCCGATTCAGTGTTTATAGTCAATTCTTTGTTAAAAAAGTAACTAAAAAATCATATCTTCTTGATAACACTTTTTCTCTTTATCTGTATTTCTGCCTTTCACATGGGATATGTGACTCTGTCAAATAAATAAATAAAATATTTAAAAAAAAAAAGAGAAAAATTGATAGGCTCTAATACAAAATATTTTTGAAACATTATGAAGAATAAAAGACATCTAAATGTACATTTTTTGTATTTCAAAAGTGGAGTTTTAAGAGAAAAAAGCAGCAACTTCTTATAAATATCCAGAAAAATTATAAAAATGTGATTTGGAAATAAAACAAAAGCTGAAAGAGTAGAAATTTGTCATATTTTCTATTAAATAGTTATATTAATTATTATTTATAGATTTTAAGAATATTAATTCAATCCTCACAGCTGAGTTAACTATTATTATGAGTTTCATTTTAAAAAAATGTTGGGGCACCTGGGTGGCTATTGGTTAAGTGTCCAACTCTTGGTTTTGGCTCAGGTCATGATCTCATTGTTGTGAGATGGAGTACCATATCAGGCTCCATGCTCAGCAGGGAATCTCCTTTAAGATTCTCTCCTCTCCTCCCCCAACTCATGCACTCTCACCCTCTCTCTCTAAAATAAATAAATAAACCTTAAAAAAAATAAAAACCTGAGATAAAGAAGTTGAATGACTTGCCAAGGTACTCATTGGTAGCACTACTGGAAACAAAATTTGACCCTAAACAAACTTAATTAATTTGAAAATCCATTTTAAAATATTATGAAAGCATCCATAATCCAAGACTAATAGAATTAAATTTTTAAAATGTACATGTATGAGAAAAATTGGTTTTTCACCTGTGTATTTATTCTGAATAATTTATTTATTTTTTAAATAAACATATAATATATTTTTATCCCCAGGAGTACAGATCTGTGAATCGCCAGGTTTACACACTTCACAGCACTAACCATAGCACATACCCTCCCCAATGTCCATAACCATGCCCCCCTCTCCTGACCCCACTCCCCCCAGCAACCCTCAGTTTGTTTTGTGAGATTAAAAGTCACTTATGGTTTGTCTCCCTCCTGATCCCATCTTATTCCATTTATTCTTTTCCTACCCCCCAAGCCGCCATGTTGCATTTCCACTTCCTCATATCAGGGAGATCATATGATAGTTGTCTTTCTCCGATTGACTTATTTCACTAAACATGATACCCTCTAGTTCCATCCACGCTCTGGAAAACAGCGTGGAGGTTCCTCAAAAAGTTGAAAATAGAACTACCCTATGACCCAGCAATTGCACTACTGGGTATTTACCCTAAAGATACAAATGTAGTGATCTGAAGGGGCACGTGCACCCGAATGTTTATAGCAGCAATGTCTACAATAGCCAAACTATGGAAAGAGCCTAGAT